>JAQFXP010004448.1:0-10681 GCA_034693685.1 Belba bartosi
CTAAATATATAATAATAATTATTATATTTGTAGTAATTTTTTATTTACTCAAAAGCAATATTTTTTTATATATAGAGTAATTATTAATATACAATATTTATTATTATGGATTTCAAAAAGATTGGATTAATATCTGCAAAACGGTGGTTCAAATGCCTGTAAAAGCAAATATTTTTTGCGACATTTAGTCTATAACTTTTTAGCTTATATAATCTAATTTTCTGACATAAATTTTTGTAATGTTTTACTCAGTATTTAAAAATATACTGTATTTATAATTTACAAATGACTTACAATATTGCACAAAGACTAATATTATTTTATCTTATCAAACATTTGCGTTGTGATGCAAACCAATTTAGATCTTACTATAGAGTACGATCATTTTTACCAATTATTACGATTTAATTTTTTATTACCCTAAAAGAAAAACAATTCAATAGTAATACCTGTTTAATCCTAAAGTTAATTCATATTAATTATGCGGCCTGAGCAGAATTGGATTTTGATAATTTACTTTTTTGTAATTTTGATTTGCTTTTGATTACGTGTTTGAAACTTTTATTTTATTAACAACTTCAATAACTTACTTGTTAAAAATAGCAATTACAAGTTTATATTCCCTAATTTATTAAAGTTTGAAATACGTTTTATTCATATACTAATTAATAGATAAAGTACAAAATAAACTATATAGCAGTGTACAACGCCTAGTAACTAATATTTAACACTTAGCATTCAAAATAATTTTTTGTTAACATAATTAATATATGTTGGTAATATTTTTGGCGCAAATAGCATTTTAATACCTGGTTAACAAAGAGGTCGGAAAGGAAAATGATATATTGTGAAACGATATATCTAATCTATATATATATATTTATTTTTAATTTGTATCCTATCAACATTCTTTAGCATAGAAATTTAATTAATTGCATAAAAATAATATAAATTCTTTTATATTTATTAAAAAATTTTTTAATTAATTTTTTTCAATTTAAATACTTTAAATTTTTGAAAATGTTTTTACATATTAAATTACTTTAATTGAGTTTTTATTTAAGTTTAATTTTATATAATATATAATTAGAATTCGTTTTTATTTAAAATTACAAATATTTTTTCTATTTATAAGCAAAACTATTTAAATAAATTATTATTTAGGCTTTAGTAGGTTCTTGTGAATTATTCTATTAAATTTTAACACATTATTTAACAATACAAAATTAAAACAATTATTTTCAATTTAACTTAATATTTTAAATTTTATTCTATAAACAATTTTAATAATTTATTGTTTTTAGAAAATATTGATTAATTAATTAATATTTTTATTTTTATAAAATGTGTGTAAATACATACACAATATAAAAACAATTAAATTTTGTTTATTTTAAGGTGGAGTTTATTTTTTTAAATATTTAAAAATAATTTGCATAAATATAAAAATTCAAAAAATCCTTACTACAGTCGAGGCTTGAACCCACTAACACAGGGACGCATTACCACTGGGCTCTCTACTTTGCAGGGAATCTGAATACGCTACGCACTAAACCGGTTTAAGGGAAAGCACTAAATTATTAATAATAGAAAAATGTTTTCACTTTGATATTTTGCCTAGTTAAATCCTGCATACTAAATGAGAAAAAATGTTCTAAGACGTATCAAGTAAATTTGCATTTATATATAAAGTGTAAAATATAGTCAATTTTTACATTTTGTAAATCAATTTAATAAATATTTGATATAAATATAAAGCTTATAAAATTATTTAAATTGATTCAAATATATTGCTTTATTTTACTTCTTTCTTACATATACAATGGTCAAACTTTACTAAATTACTTATATTGGTATTTATGTTTGTTTAATAGGTCTATTTTGTACAAATTTGCTAATAGATATTTAATGTAAATTAATTAAATAAAATTTTATTAGTGAAAGGGGGATACAGCATAACAACTTGAGCTTGCCTTATTTAAATTAAAATTTACTTTTTTATTAAATTATAAACAACTAAAAATAATTTTATTTATTTAAATACTGTACTGTACTTATTAAATTCTTGAAAAATATCACGAAGAGACATGTTATTTTAATAAAATATTTTTTGTGTGTGTATTCTATTAAAATATTGATTTGTTAAAAATATTCTATTTTTATTCTAATTTCAACAATAATAATTTTATTTGCAATTTAACTTAGTTTTATATTAAAGATTTAATTAGTCTATTTAAAATACTGAATTTTAAAAACGGTAAAAATATTTATAATAAATTCAATTTTAGTTTTTATAGAATATAATAATATTAAATATATCATAATTATTTGCATATTGTAATTAATGGTTAAGATAAAAACAAATTTTTAAATTCAAATTAATATGATAATTTAAATAATTAACATGGTAATATCAACAAAAAATATACAATTCCAAAATATTATTTTGTAAAATGTAAATTTGTTTTCCGTTATACTCTTCTTATAAAATAAAATTTTAATAAATTATATTTTTACAAAATAGCATTAATAATTTGTGACCTATATATTATATAACCTAAATAATATTAATATAACTAAATTACTGACAATTACCAGACTTATTATGCTCACGGTGTTAAGATGATAGATTAGTATTTTTTTAAACATTTAAAAAATCATATTTAATTAAAATTTTCGTCAATTAAGATGTTAAAGCAATTTGCTGGCTGTTATAATTATAAATAATAAAATTACAGTTTTTTTGGTTAATTATCTAATAAAAATAATTAAAAATAATTACTGAAAATAAATTTTGTATTAATTTTAATTGACACATGTTTTCACTATGCAATTTTTACTTATATATTCAAAATAAAAGAAACAAACTTTTATTACAATAATTATAATAATTTCTTAGCAAAATAACAAATTTTTAACTTTTATTTAAATAGAAATCTTACATATTAAAAAAATTTAATCTATTATATAAATTATAGCCTTAAGTTCATCTTAAAATTTTCTTTGACGCCTAAAATTAAAATTCTAACAATTTTTAATTGTCATATTTAAACTAAATAAAAATAATACTATAATATATTTTGACTTTGTTTATTTATTTGTTTATTTATTTGTGCGAAATAACTGTTTTAAAGTTGAAATCAATAGATTTCATAACCTGTGAATCATGTTATGATATGAAAATATTATTTGAGTTAAACTTTAAAATAGATGAAAGGGGGAGAAAATAGGACATTTTCACTAGTAATATTTATCAAAGTCGCATACAAGATAAATATACTAATTGTGAGTATAAGTATAAGCTAAATATTAATGATAAACTTTATTCGTTAAAATATAAATCATAAAACTATATAAATAAATGAATAAAAAGTTTAATATTTCGAAATAAAGAGTTGCTTAAAATAACTGTTTATATTATAGAAATTTTGCAATATATTAGTAATGTTTAGTTGCGACAAATAATATCCATTTCATTATAATTAGAAAATTTATGTTTATTAAGAATAAAATTTTAAATATTAAGAAATTAATAAAAACAATTTAGCTAAAATTTTTAATAAATTGTTTTTATCAAAATCGTGTAATATTAGATTTTAAATAGTGTCAATTAACAATAATAATTAAATAAGCAGCAATTAAAACTAAGATAATATATAATAAAAAATTTAAAACAAAATAAAAATGAATCCTTTATATTTTAACAGAAAAGAAGCATTTGTTGATAAAAATATTTCAAAATTTAAGATGTATAAAAATTATTATATTCAAAATAAATTGAAGATTAAAAAATATTTGGTTATATTTTTGGCAATAATTGGATTCTTATATCAAATATCATCACTAGTATCGCAGTATATGAGTGGCAGAACTGTTGTCAACACTAGTATCGAACGCTTGAAATACAGGAAAATACCTGCGATTACAGTCTGTTTGCCCACAACTATAGCTATGAATAAATACGCGAAACTGTATCCGAAATATCAGAATCTCTTTCAACAGTATCTCAAAGTAGTCTCAAATATGACTCAAAATGATTATTTGAACCAAAGCTTCAATAAAATAATTATTGAAAAATATTTTAATCCATTGGAAAATTTTGAGCTACAATTGAATTTAACAATTTATGAATTGTTTAATAATTCAAATGACGATTCAAGTGGAATTATTTATGTTAATAAAATGCCAAACAAGTCTGATTACGAACTGAATACAATGGAAACATTTATATTTATTGAAAATAAATTAATGAAATGTACAACAACATTTGTTAAATTAAATAAAATTTGGCGAAAAATTGACGGAAAATTTGGTACAATGATTGTTCAATTGTTTCGCAAATATTCGTGGTTTCCGTTAAGTCTATATAAAAATCAATTATTTTTATCAATTCATTCAAACAATGACTTTCCGGATTTTTCTAATGAAGAAAATTATATCCGAATAAAATTTGGAAAATATAGCCTTGTTAAATTTAATGCAATAGAGACTCGACTATTGCCACCACATTATGAGACCAATTGTCGTAATTATGATTCGGACGACAGCTATAGTCACATCAATACCAGAACTGATTGTATTAACAAATGTTTGTTTGAAAATGCAAGGAAAGTATCTAATGGTTGTATTCCAAAGTTTTCAAATTTCATATATAAACAAAAGTATTTCAATAATTTTAAAAACTTAAGATTCTGTTCAAAACCTGCAGAATCTATTCATTTGGAAAATGAATGCAATACTAAATGTCAGCGAAACTGTTTGGAAGTAATCTATAATTTTGATGTTATAACACATTTTGAATACAAATTAAATATTTTTAGAGTTAATAATTCGGATAAATATATGTTAATTGAAATCACAAATAATAGAAAAGCCGATGTTTTGATTGAACACAAACCCGAAACTGAGTTTATTTACTTTGCCTCAAAATTTAGTAGCTTGGTCAGATTTTGGTTAGCTCTGTCTGTTTTGAAACTAATTAATAAATTACTGGATTTTATTAATAGCAAAAATATTTCAACTTATGTTAAAACAAAATTGGTATTTAAATATATTTTATTATTTTTATGTTTTTTTGGTCTCATATATCAAACATCACTTTTAATGTCTGGATATCTGAGCGGTCGGACAGTTGTGTCGACAAGAATTGAAAGAATAAAATACATTAAAGTACCGGCGATTTCTGTGTGTTTTCCCGTTTTTATATCTTTAGAAAATATTATAAAAATATTTCCGAAATATCAAAATTCAATTCAAAATTACTCTAATATAATAAATAATATGACAGAAAAAGAATGGAAATATAATATGAAATTAATTTACAATTCATACAATAAAATCATTAATAAAAATTCAATCAAAAACTCTACAATTTTAGAAATGTTTGAAAAACTAAGTTTTGATCCATTTTTCGAAACTAACAAATCCTATGTTCGAGTGATTGATGCGATTAACAAATACTATGACTTCCAACCTAATGAAACTCAACATTCGTATATAAATAATAGAAAATGTTTTACATTTTTCAGTGATTTGAGTAAAAACTGGAGAAATCTTAGAATTGATTTAAAAGAAATTAATATTATTTTAAGACATAATAATAATTGGTTTCCATACCAAATATATTGGAGACCGACATTTAGCAATTTTCGTTTATCAGTTCATTCATCAAATAATTTTCCGGAATTTGATTTCAATAATTTCGAATACATATCATTAGGATTTAAAACAATATTTACATTCAATGAAATACAGACTCAATTATTGCCAAAACATTATGAGACTAATTGTCGTAATTATGATTCGGACGACAGCTATAGTCACATCAATACCAGATCTGATTGTATCCACAAATGTCTGATTGAAAAAACACAAAAAGAATGTAAAACCGATTGTATTTCAAAAAATACTAAATATTTGTTAAGAAAAGATTATTTTCATAATAATTCTCAAAAGAAATTTTGTTCATTAGAACAAACAGATGAACAAAATTGTTTGACTAGTGTTTACATAAATCTAACCAATATTTGTGATAAGTTTTGTGAACATAATTGTATGAATCGATTATATTATTTCAAAATTATAAAAATAATTGACTTAAAAAACAATTCAAAAACAGCGGAAATTGTGATAAAACGGAACCGAATGCCGGATCAGATCATTGAACACTTGCCTGAAATCACTTTCATATCATTCGTCTCTAACTTTGCCGGACTTTTAGGCATTTGGTTGGGAATGTCTGCACGGGTTTTCATGTTTACAATTATTAATTTACTAAGATCATAAAATATTTTAATGTATATAACAAATATAAATACAGTAAATATAAGAAATAATTTAACTTTCTTATACTATTTATGGTTATTTGTTATATTTAAATGTGCTTTTTAATTTTTAAATAATTGAGCCGTACTCGTTGGCAAAATTAAGCCTGATACTTTATAATATAAAGTTTATATAGTAAAATTTTATTCCTGCTATATAGTATAGTATATCTGCTTGGTCACCCAAGGTCAAGTTTTGAACCATGCAGATATATGGTTTTTGCATGTTTAGCAAACATTTAAATTGTTAATCAACTCTTTTGAACTATGAGATGTTGCGCTTCTCTGCTATAATATATTGTAAAATTTCTATATATAACTTATTAATTAATGGTTGCAGTAATTTTAATCAGAAATCGAGAAGGAGGGATCAGGCAAACCCCCCCCCCCTTATTTTAAAATTTTAAAATATAATTCAATATATGCTGTAGATTAAGTTTAACCTAGCTACAAATTTTGTTTTTATAAAATTTAGAAAAAATTTAATTAATTTTTTTACATCATATATAATGTACTTTTGTTTAAAAATAATTTTTAAAATATCCGAATGTTACAAACCGGAAACTTTACTTGTCAGTTTTATGTTACATCAAATAAAAATTTCATACAGGTTAAATAATTATTGTAAACTCAATTTCGCGCTTGATACATAAAGTAAACATAAACATAATTAATAATTAAATTTGATTAGAAAATATTTAAATATATAACTTGTATATATTTAAAATTTGTAAATAAGTTATCAAAATTGTAAATTATAAAAAATTAAATGCGTAAATAAAAATTTATTATACGAATGTTAATGAATAGTTAATATAAATTAATTAAATTAAATTTTAATTAGTAAAACTTAAACTAATTTTATTATCAGCTTAACCAAGTTATACAGCAAAAGTTTAATTAGTTTCATTTAAATAAAATTTTAAAAATTCAATATTAAAAACCGTAAAAATAATTTTTTTTAAATTTAATCTTTTTAATATAATGATATTATTAATGTTATTATTAAAATTTGTATAATGTTTTTAAAAGTATAGAAAAAAAAACATCTCAAAATATTATTTGGTAAAATCTAATTTTGTTTTCCTTTATACTGAATTATAAAATAAAATTTTAATAAATTATACTCTACAAAATAGATTTAATAATTTGTGACCGATATATTATATAACCTTAATAATATTAATGTAACTATATTACTGACAATTAACACATTTATTATGCATATAGAATATATTACCGTAATACCCCACATATAACGGCATGTCGGTATAAGCGAAGATGACCATTTTGGCCAAAATGTTCTTAAGGTCACTACCGGCATGCCGGTATAAAGCGAGGAAATTTTTAATATAAAATATTTGTTTAATTAGTATCTACAATTAATTGAAATAATTAAATATAAATTTAATAGCTAAATTAATTTTTATGCAACTTATCGTTTGTTTTTGCCTAATTTTGATCTAAAATTTAAAAATTAAAAGTTTTTCCTCAAATTTTCTAATTTTTGTTTAACTTATTTAATGTATTTAATACATTTGATATAAAATATTTAATTTTGTTAGTTAATTTAGTTTATTTTTAATTTTATGGCACATTATATTTAAATTTTAAGATATATTATTGCATTTTAATTGTAAAATAAATTTAAAATTAAAGTCAGAGTCATGTGTTATTATTCCCTAGCTTATACCTTATTATTCCCTAGCTTATACCTTATTATTCCCTAGCTTATACCGGCATGCCGGTATACCTCGAGGAATACCGGCATGAGGTCAACCTTACTTTATACCGGCATGCCGTTATATGTGGGATATTACTGTATTTGTAGTATTACTAAAAATACTAAAAATAAACTTAAATTAAATTTTAATATAAGTCGCCAAAAGAAGAGTTAAAGAAACATGCTAACTGTTGTAGTGAGCGATAAATGACTCGTTTATTAATTAACACATTTTACTCATATACATACTTTTCAAACTTACAAATAATATTAAAATTATAATCTGATTAAACATAAAAACTAAACTTAAATTATGACTTATCTCGAAAGAGATAAATCAAACAAAATGTAAAACAAAAAGCAGTTATGAGTTTTGAGTTGTAAGTGAAAGTTGAGTTTAGAACTCCTCAGACGAAACAATAGTTTAGAGTCTGAGTCGAGAATTAAATTATAAATAAAGTGAAATAAAATAAATTGATTTTAATTAAAAGAATGTTTAAATTAATTAATTAATTAAAGTAATAATTAAACTAAAGTAAAACCTAAAGTTGGGTCGAATACAAACTGTATTCAAACACATAATAAAGTGAAGTACAACCACCGGAAGTGAGGCTTTACCGAACTTCCGGTCAAGAGTGTAAAACACTCATCAATTCGATTTTGTGTTTATGAGTCACAATTTAAAGTTCAATTCGTGACTCGTTTATCGGACACTTTAAATTAGCCGAACCGCCCAGGGAGGCCCGGCAGATAAACTCTAACTTAACCCACAAATGAGCTACACTTCCTGTGAATGTGTCTTTTGTAGAGCACGTGTTCCCGACTTTACCCCTTTCTGAACACTGCTCCGAAAGGCACACCACACTGTTATGGTTTTTTATGATAAAATAAATTTAAAGTTTTTATGGTTAAGTATTTAGTAAAAATAATTAAAAATAACTTTTAAAAAATAAAATTAAAGCTAAGTAACTTAGGCTTTCTTCTTCAAATTAATTTTAATTGACTGACTATACACATTTTTATTGCATGCTTTCTCTATGCATTCTTTTTACTTATTAAATCAAAACAAAACAAAAATAAATTTTACAATAAATTTATATCATTTTCTGAGTTAATTAAAAATATTTTAGCATTTTTAATATAGAAATCGCTATTATTATATATACATTATAGCGTTAAATCCTTCAAATGATGGCTAAAATTAACATTCTTATAATCAGTGGTCGGACTTTGCTACATCCTACTAATAAGTAATGGGAAAAATTATCACTTTTATAGCATAATTCGGTTAATTTTGAAATTTGGGTAAAAACACAAAATATCCATTTTAAAAATTTTTAATCAATTAAAACTTTTGCATTTATACATTGAATTATTACAATAAAAAAGTTAATTAAAATTATAAAAATTGTTAAAGTAAACAAATAAAATCATTTCAATGTTTTTTTAATTAACTTATTTTTACGATCAGTTAAAATTAAATTGAATTTCCAAAAAGATGTTTCTACATCTACTGTAGTTAACGGTGAAAAAAAAAATTAAATTTATGCTTTTTTTACTTAAAATAGATTTAATATAAATTGTTTTAAAATCGCAATTAAAATTTAAATAAATATTATTTTCACTTTTTAGTATATTTAGACAAAACACTATTATTTATAAAATAGAATTGAATTTCTGAATATAAATTTCAGAGAAATAATTAAAGAGAAATAGAAAAAGTTATAGTTTATCAAATTATAAGATTTTTGGAATGCGTTTATTTGTTTATTTGTGATTGAGCGCAGGTGTTATGGTTTAACCGGTATATTTAAGTTATAACTTTGTTTCTCATGCAGTGTGACTCAAACGTAGCAAAGTCCTTTCAATGCTTATAATTATTAATTTTTTAAATATATTTTAATATTAATAATAATATTAATTAAAGCCGTGAGCAAGTTAAATATGATAATTGTCAGTGTATGTAAGAGTAAAAGTTAAAATATGAATAATAAAAATTATATTAATAAAATAAATTAAAAGTTTAAAATTTCGAAATAAAGATTTGATTAAAATAATGGTTTATACGATTGTTGCAACATATCAGTAATGTTTAGTTTCAATATATCAGTATTCATGTCATTATAATAAGAAATTCTACGTATAATAGAATAAAATATTTAATATATAATAATTCATATAAATCATTAATCAATTAAATATTTATTTACAAGTTAAATTTTTAATAAATTGTTTTTACTTTATTCATAGTTTTAAAATGGTGCTAATTAATTATGCTAATAATTAGATAATCAGTAATTAAAATTAACAGACTAAACTAATAAATATAATTTATTTTTAAAATCAAAATGAATTCGATATATTTGAACAAAAAAGAAGCATTTGTTTATCAAAATATTTCAAAATTTTCAATGTATAAAAATTATTATATTAAATATAAACTAAAAATTAAAAAATATTTGGTTATATTATTAGCAATAATAGGATTCTTATATCAAATATCTTCATTAGTATCGCAGTATATAAGCGGCAGAACTGTTGTCAACACTTCTATTGATCGCTTGAAGTACAGGAAAATACCTGCGATTACAGTCTGTTTGCCCACAACTATAGCTATGAATAAATACGCGAAACT
>JAQFXP010004449.1:0-10679 GCA_034693685.1 Belba bartosi
CCGACTCAAGAGCTGGTGTCTGCCCTTTAAGTATATCCAGGGATTAATTTGTGCCGAAGCGGCCAAACTGGAGGACATAAAACAAGTTCGAAGACTGAAAGACAAAATGCGTTTCACTTATAAAAAGGCATTTTTGGCCACTTTTAGTGTTAACATTCCGTACGGACTAAGCGTTTTAGTCACTTTCATATTGAACTGTAAGACTTGGACTCATTTAATATTGTTAGGCATTCCCTGGACTATATACGAATCGGTTTGGAGTTTCTTCATCTGTTCCAATATGGGTCTAATGCCCGGCTGTTTCGAGATTACCTGTTATTATCTGCACCTTAGGTTAGAACAAATCGAGAATAAAATCAAAAATATTAATCAATATCTAACGACAAAAAATAATTCACTGCTTATTCAAAATCGGCGATATTTAGAGCAATTGTTTGTCGAACTAAACGATACGAATAAAGATGTTGTCATTTATAACAAATATTGGTCTAAATATATTGCAATTGTCTTCACGTCATACTGTCCTCAACTGCTGTTCGAGTTATATGTATTCATGTTTATGCCGATGAATACAAGTGTTTTGCTATTTTCAATATTACTTAATCTAAATATTTTTGCCTTGATCACTCAATTGGCATTGTTCTCGGCAATTCTTTACAAAAAGGTACCAGCTCTTTTCTAATATAATTACAAAATATTTAAATGTCAAATATTAATGTTATAATTCTTTAAACAAAAGGCAAATGGAGTTTACATTAAACTTAATTTAACTCTAATTCGAATGAATAAAGCTTTTAATTCAACGAAAGGAATGCAAATCCAAAGTCTAAGACAGAAATTAAAGTTTTCGCTATTTATTGAACGTTATTCGAGTCAAATACCGCTCGGAATATACGTAATAAATATTAAATTAATAGACTCTGAGTTCTACTATCATCTAATAATTCAAGGAATTCTTTATTTTTTGCTTATTGTAGGCCTTTTGCAAACTTATTAAGATTTAATAATTGTATTATACGGTTAACGAAAAAATTAAAATTTTAAAGCATTTTCTCACTTAATTCAAAATTTATCTAGATTAAAGTAATCAAAATATTCAAGTTTAAAAATGTTAATTAGATTTTTAAATAAAACAATAAAATAACATATTTGCTCTAAATTTTTATTGTTTTCATGAGTTTAACAGACATTGTAAATGAGGGGGGGGTCAGGCAAAAATCCCCTCTCTAATTTTAGAAATTGGCATTTAACATTAACACTAGGTCAGCAAAAAATACCCTTCGACTTTTTGTCAAATTCTTTTTTGAGTTTTTTACCAATATTGGGAAATTCTCCTTAAATTGTTGCAAAATCAGGTTTAAATTCAGTTAAATTAAATAAAATTTTCTCATAAACATATGAGTTTTTTGAGAGTTTTTAGAAAATCCCTTTCTTGATACCCCTGGATCGGCCAACCTTCTTAATCTCTAATGTTTAATACACAATTAAAAAAGCTAAGCAACCCTTGACATTGAATATTTTGGCTAATCTACTTTAGATCAATACTAAAACAATTAACTGACTAAATTTAAAAAATAATAACTTTTATTGACTAATAATTTAATATTGAATGAAATAATTCGTAAACTATAATTTATAGCACATAATTATAGACACTAACAATATAATTAATAAAATTTTTACTGTTTAACAGCAATTTATAAAAGTGGTTCATAAAATTCATTATAAATTAATTAAACTTTATTGCCAAATGTAAACTTTTTTTTAGAATTTTCAAGTTTAATGCTTTCAAATACTAACATTGAGTTTATGTACAGATTGAAAATAAGCTTGCATCATTTAATTAAATTTGGCACTTAAATCTTGTTCTTAGCATGTTTGCACATAAAATATGTGACATAATATATAAATACATTGTATGTCACTGTAGTTCACAATTATTGCTCTAATATCTATATGAAGCAATGACTGACAATAAATAATTTTATTTTAAATTACAGTAGTTAAAACTTGCATAAATTTTAACTTTTCTTTTACTTACTAATGTTTGCTTTAAATATTAATATAAATAAAAGTTTAATTTTTTTTATAATTCAAGTAAAAACCAATATGTACTGTTATTCATTTTTAAAAAACACAAATTTTGCTATTTTAACGTTAGTATTTGTATATTTTATTTTTAAACTTTTATTTTAAATAAAATTATAATTATAATCATATTCAAATGTTTTATATCTAAATTATAAGTTTTTTATTTAAATTTTTTTATAATTGTGAAAAAAAATCAACATGTTATATAGTAAACTTGAAATTATATAAATATTTCAGTGAATATTAATTATAAATAACTATAATTTAATTATAATTTAAAACTTAGAGTCATTTAATTTAATCATTATTTTAAACTCTTATTTTAAATCAAAATAATTCATATAAAAACAGTTTAAAAATAAAATAATTTTACATATTTTAAATTGAATAACAAAACAGAATATTAATTAATCATTAAAAATATACAAGCTATCTTGGCATAAAATTTAATTTAATATTAAAACTTTTCGTGTCCCTTTTTGAATATGAGGAACAGTAAAGAAAAAAATAAATTAAAGCAATGCAATGCATTTAAGTCTAACTTTTGTTGCATGCTGCATTACATAACAGTTTGAGTAACAATTACATAACAAAATAAAAGTTTGACAACTAGGATTTCTGTTACACAATATTCTTATTTCACAAAGGTAAACTCTAAGTACAGTATATTAAAAGTAAATTCAATTGAAAATGAGTTCAATTTTATTTTTATTAGTTTCTATCTGAAACTTACAGTTTCAAAATATCCAGGCAAAAATATTTATTCAATATGCAAGCAATTTTTTCTTTTAATTGTTTTCGAATTTAACAAACTCGATTTGTATCTTGATAAATTACGAGTTTGGCTTATCTCTACATAAGAAGACTATAGATGCCTCTTAAGTCTGAGCGTATTAAACAAATTTTAAGTCGACATTCCCTTTGCAATGCTATTTATTATTTCATAAATATTTAAACTTTGAATAGACTCGACCGCAGCTGAGAGCCAATCAAATAACGAGAAAAAACAAAAACATTTACAGCGTTTGTGATTGCATTCGCTGAGACGTTACAGTTTGAAGAATGGAATCGCCAGCAAATGTATGACTACTCAATGAGCCAACCAATGAGAAGCGCTGGTTTCGACAATAGGTCTCGAGTCGACTCGACTTATAAAATGAGTCCTTTTTTCACTCAACCAATGCTTTGCAATAATAAACGCATTGAACAAAATCTCGAGTCAGGAGTGAGTGGTTCGTCAGTCGCGACACACAATAATGGCGTCAATACTAACGGCAATTGTGCGCCAAATATCACTAATAGCACTCAATCCACTCAATCGGATATCAATTGATTCAATTGTTTGAGACGTCGATTCTAACCGTTATTATACTTTAAATCAAATCAATAATTATTGTAAACCAAACCGCAATTGTCGACAACAGCGGCAATGAGTGACTCGTCGTCTCCGTCGGTGCCGATCGGTGTTCGAGTGTACGCGAGCTGTAGTCAGGGCGGGAGGAAGTATATGGAAGACCACTACGACCTGAAGTACCAGTGGTCGGACAAGAATGAGCTGCAGTTCGTATATCTGGCCATTTTCGACGGACACGGCGGCGATGTGGCCGCGAAGTACGCAAAACAGTGGCTCTGCCGCAACATATGCAGGCAAAGGGGCTTCTGGTCCGACGACGACCGCCAGGTTCTCAACGCCATTCGGCTCGGCTTTCTCCGCACCCACCTCGACATGCGCAAGCAACTTGGTAAGTGCACACCCCTCATCTCACCTCCCCTTCCCTCTACATCCCTTGCCTCCCTTTTGCCCCCTTTTGTTTGATTAGTGATTAGAGTTTGGGCTAAATTGTTGTTTTTACACATTTTGTGTTTAATCTAAGTCTAAATGTTTGTCTTATATTAGTTTTATATTCAATAGATAATAGTATCGACTGTTTGCTCACATTTGTATTGATTGACTGATTTGGCGCTCATTTGACACTATTTTATGTTTGAATCGTATCGAATGATTTGAGAATTAATTGAATATTAATCTCATTTTCAGTGTTTATTGCGAAAAGTTATGCAATTTTTGAATTAGTTTTATCGCAAACTTTTAATTAAGTTATTATTTATTGTCTTTTGTTTCACTCTATTTATGCAATTCAATGCTTAGTCATAGACTCGTAGTATTGGAAATGTTTTCTCTTATTATAATATCAATACTAATGGAAAGCAATAGTGAATTAAAATTGAATTAAATTCAAATCTAAAACTTCTATTAATAACTGAAATGCATTTATCGATTGATAAGATATTCCCGACTCTTATCGTCTAAGCCTTAGACACTATAATAGTGTATTGGCTTTGAAAGTACAGTCCGATTGAAAAGTTTGTCGACAACTGTCGGCTATAATGAAAGCCTAACCCTCTTTGAGGGTTTGAACAGAGAATAAGTGTTTATTTTAAGTATAAACTCAATACAACTTAAAACTGAGTTCAAAGTCTATTAACTGTAATACAGATAAGACAAACAGTTAACACAATTAGATTAAAGGCTATAAAATATAGAAATAGTAATAAATGTTTAGTAATCTCTTCTCTCCAGTCATACGAAATGCATTTCGAGTTCAGTTCGTCGCTATAGTAACGCATTCTAATTGAGGTTTAGTTCTTAAGCGCAGCCAATGAGTGCAACGAACCAATCGATTCCAATTGCTTCAGACACTACACCATAGCATAGCATAACATTTGTATACATACTGTCTATATATGCTGTTTATATATATATATAGTATTGTTAACTAATTCTTATGATATAAGCGCTCAAACATATCTTCTCCGATATATAACTTCAGAATTGTATTTAATTTTGAATTAAAGAGCTTTTGCTTCAAATCAATACTCTCTTTCGTCTATAGATAGCCAGAACTAGACATTAGTTTTATATAAAGTGTCTCAAAAACACATCAATTACCGGCAAAAGACATACAATTGATATATTGTTTGGGCTCTTCTAAAGCAAACAATTCTGATAATCGATACAAATATTCATTTCCAGTCATTCACTCGTTATCTTCGCTACAAATGATTGCATTTATTCTTTAAATTTATAGTTATTTATATATTGTTTGTATTTAATGTTTAATAAATGGTTAATATATGATAATTACATTTTGTTGCTAGATACAATTGAATAAATAGTTAGATTAGTTATCAAATTATTTTTGGCTATTCTTTCCATTTAATTGTATTTCGTTTTAAGTTTAAAAAAAGTTAATTTCAATAAAAACTTTTCATTCTTTCGATTGCATCGAAAATAATATTTTCTCGAAAGTATTGACCCCTTTATGTGAACACGTTTTTCAAGTTATCGCTCAATTTCTTCGCAATGACTACTTTATGCGTATTTTTTAGCTGAAACTAAATCACTTGAATAGCTTTTATTAACATATTTATGAATATATTTTACAATTGAATGCATTTTTCTTTCCATTTAAGAATTCGCAATACATTTAAAAGTATTTATTTAATAAATTCTTTAGATTTTATCCAAATTGAGTGGAAATTCGTTGAATAAATGTTTTTAAAGTTTGAAATAAAAATGAATCTCAAGAATAAATGTTTGCTTTAAATGGGAAAAACATTTTCTAAACTGAAATAAATTGCTTTTAATTAAATACTGAGAAATGCATTACTTTATTAGTAATCGATTGAATCACTCGAATGACTCGTCAATTGAAGTTATTTTCATTGAAAGCATTTCTCTTAACACTTGAATTCCAAACCAATGACTGTTTCACTGATTAAATCTCGAGAAAGACTCAAAACTTATTATATTTTTATTCAATAATCAGATCTAATGTCAAACGAAATATTTATTGGAATAGTTTTTAAGCTGAAAATGTAATAAACGATGTTTTACTCGAATTTACATTTATATTGATTTACTTAAACATTATTTTTTGGCTTTAATCCATTTGTCTGATTGACAACCGATTAAATATATTGACGTTTACCGTAATATCGCTTAAAAGTCGTATATATATTGAATATATTTTAATGTTATTATGAATAGTGAAATGGCCAGAGACTGCATCGGGTCTGCCGTCGACATCGGGCACAACCGCTTCAATAGTTTTTATAATGAACGGCAAGTACTACACCGGACACGTCGGCGACTCTCGGATTGTGTTGGGCCGTAAGCACGAGGAGTCGGGAAAATGGATGTCTTGTTCGTTGACGCGCGACCACAAACCCGAATCCCCGCGAGAAAAGAGACGCATCGAAGCAGCCGGAGGTCAAGTGATGAACAAGTCTGGCGTCGATCGGGTCGTTTGGAACAGACCTAAGTTGGGACACAAGGGGCCCATTAGGCGCAGCACTAGTTTTGATTTAATTCCGTTCTTAGCCGTCGCTCGATCTTTGGGTACTTAATATTAAGGCTTTTTTTGATTGAAATTATTAATTACTTAAAATTTAATATCAAATTTCAGGTGATTTATGGTCTTATAACTCAGAACTGAACACTTTTATCGTTTCTCCCGAACCCGATGTCAAGTGCATACCAATCGACGGCAACGATATGTGTCTATTGCTGGCCAGTGATGGGCTCTGGAATATGATGACCACTCAAACAGCTGTTCGAGTATTACAAGAGGTAGAGGAGGACCAGTACAGTCCCGAATTACTAGAGGCCATATTTGGCACCGGTACGACTTCAATGAGTCCGTCGCGAGCTTTGGTTCACTTTTGTCTGAATAGATGGTATCAGTCGAGGTTCAGAGCGGACAACACGACTGTTCTCGCAGTGATGATTGAAGACAATCAAGGCGTACGACTGATGCGCGACAATCAGAACCTGCCGTCGAGTGCACTCTTTAGTGATAGTGAAGACGAGAGCGACGACGGATACGATGAGACTATCGACTCGAATGACTCTTTCGGTGACCCTTTCGGCCTAATTAAAGACAAGAAGTCTAATAACGAAAATCTCAATCAAATCAATAGTAAAAAGTCGGACCAAATAACTACTCAATCCTTATCTGAATCGATATCGACGCCAATTGGTATTGCATTTTAATTATTGCAAATTATTAATTGGTTTTTAATCTTTTAATGTTATATCTATTGAAAGCTATCAACACAACAGTCTCTGTCGTCGCAACAGATGCCGAATCTATAGACACTTCCAATACAAACGAATTAATCGAAAAGAACTCTTCAGTCGCTTCTCCTGAAGTGGTTGATAATAAGCAAAATAGCGATAATGAGACTGTATTGACGCCATTATTGAATTTAGAGCCAAATTTTGATACCAGTGTTGGTTTGCCAACAACTGAATCACTTGAATCGAATTGTTTGCCAACAGAACCGCCAAATCCTCAGAATTTCGAAGCCATTGATGACAGTCAGAGCCGAGACAGCGGAACAGTATCGCCGCCGACGCCAACAGCTATCGATGCGCCGGTTGACGAACTGACGGATGAAGAGCTGGAAGCGCTTCCATCACTCGTGAACCTATCGCATAACGAATGGGAATTGTTTGTTGTGATCGACCCGAAGAACCTAAGCGTCGATTCGAATGATTTCAATGCGGTGTCCGTCTGTGGTGCGGAGAATACATGTGCTCTCGAAGGCCAGTCGTCTTTGGCTAATCTGAATAAAGTGATCGAAGAGAACACATCTCTTAATAACTATATATTTAGTAAAACGGGTTATATTAGACATCAGTCATCACAACAACTCAATAATAGTATGAATAACACGAATAGAACCGAACTTTTGCTGAATTCGAACGACAATTATTGGTCGGAAAGCAGTAGTTATTTTCAAATGAGTTCAATGAGACCGCGAACATCACTGCCACTCAGTTATGTCGACAATCACTTGTCCGGAACCAACTGTTCGCCACTGTTTACGGCAATCAAAGATAGGAGTACTTCGAGCCCACAGATTGGTGACAATAATTTATGCATTTTTGGTGCTCTTAAGGCCAACACAAATACAAATTACAGTAATAATACCGATAATAGTATTCATAAATTGTCGAAACTTTTTAATGACACTAATAATGAGTTAAAGAATGAATTGAATATAAGTCGTAATAACACTCGGAATTCAATTCTGAGAAACAGTCGACTATTGCGTCGAATAAGTATTGACAACAATTTGGGTAAACCTCGCCTAACGATAAGCCCGAGAAGTGTCGTCAAACGCAAACTCTCTTCAGACTACTCTCCGCCGTCTAAGCACTTGAGGTCTTCCCTTTGGACCCGACCTCTCGCTTCCAAAGAGCACATAATGCGAATGAGTTTCACCCGAAGTCTTAAGCAGTTAGCCGTCGGTCGACTCACCCGATCCCGGCTCCGACCGATCAAACTCTTAAAGTCGTTTAACAGCAAAAAGTAATACCTCTTTTCGATCGACTCTCAACTCTCTCCTCAATCACTCAATCAATACAAACGCAAAAAGTAATTCGAATTCGTTTTAAGACTTTTTTGGTCTTCTGTCCAAACATTTCTGAGTTATTTATATATTTTTGATTGAAATATAGGTTTCTTTTCTAATTAGTCTGAATTCAAATTGTCTTAAAATTGTAATACATTTCAGCGATTAATATATTTTTGTATAAATCGAAACAAAATTGCCGTTTAATCGTTGGAACGAATGCACAAAATATTTCTTATTATTTAATTTAAAAACTGGTTTTGAATTGGTTTTTGAGATTAACTCAATTTTGACGATTAATCGAACGCTAGTTTTCAAATATTTTTCTCTATTTACTTAACATTTTCTAATTTATTTAAACTATTACTTCATTTAATAAATAAATAAATTAATAATAATCTATATATCTGTGATGTGCATAAAAAAACATAAATTCATAACATTTATCCATTCATTGGTTTCTATTAATATTCTAATTGATAATAAATAATAGTTTTTAAACAAAAATATACATTAATTGTATGTTTAGACTAAAATTTAGTAATTATTCAAATCGTAATTTATCTAAAACTCATTTAAAGCGTTTTCATAAAGTTTTGTGAGATTTTTGATTTCGAAAATTGTATTTTTCTCGCTATTAATTAACTTATTTTTACATACAATTAGTTAATTTCAATTGTTTTCTCATTTTTTTGTTTGTTTGTAGTCATTATTATTGAGAATTTAAACTCAAATATACTTTACTTTTTGTCACAAATTTTTGATTACTTCCACTGTTTTTGATAGAAGTTTACAGATAATCGACTTTAAGTGTATTTAAAAGTATATTTGAGTCCAAATTATGAAAAGCCAAACAATTTATTTATTGTTTCCGAAATGTATCTATTCTTAACTTATCGTTTCAACAAAAAAAATGTAAAAATATTCTCAATTTGATAGAAGTTTTACTTTTATTTGACTTATTTTTTAATTTTCTGAACAATTTGTAATGAATTTATAATTAATATTGGAATTTGATTGAAATGGAAATAAAGATAACTTTTTTAAATAATTTTCAAAAAATAGTTTCAATTAAAAATTATTCTTATATATTAAAAACTAATTATTATTTATGTCAAAAGTACAAGGCAATTTCTTAATTTGGCCTGCCTCTAACCTAACCTTGAAACATTAAATTTGTTTTGAGCTTGCAAAGATTGACAACACGTTGTACAGACAGTTTTATGTGCTCAAAAACGATGTAGTTGACATAGCTGCAGTTCGGACCATCTTATTTTACGGCTATGCACAATCCGCTATTAAAATTTAATTAGCTAAAGTTTTCCAATTTAAAACTAAAACTAAAAAATTTATATCCATTAATGACTAAGTAAAACATTAAAGGTATGCTTTTAACAAGTTAAATTAATTTTTTAATCAAAGCAATAGTAACATTAGTCGTTTAAAAATTAGCTAAATATGTTTATTATAATATAATAATTATAAAATTATTAGTTACTTTTAATTTTTCAAAATAATTAATTATCACGAATCGTTTTTTAAATTAATTAAATATCAATTAAACATGTTAAAAAGCATACCTAAAACTGTCTGCACTATTCATAAAACTTGTTAAGAATTCAAGCGAATAAGGCAAGAAAGGTGATATTTAAATTTAAATAACAATTTAGCAAGTCTTGAACACTAAACGTTCAAAAGTATTGATTGGCTTTTTTACTATACTTTAAACATACAAAAATAATATAATATAATTGCATCGAGCAATTAAATGAAGTGCAACTCATTATAAGTTCAAATGTTTTGTTTAGTTTTTCTGAATAAACAGTAAAAATCCAATTAGTATATTGAACTCTTACTAATTGAAACACACTAATAAATTATTAGTAATAATAGTAAATTTAAAAAGTGGTTAAATATATTCGAATACAAGATATTCGAATCAACATTTATCCTAAAATGTGTCTAGCTTGCTAGTGGGCAAAAATGAATCAATGATTCAAATTAGTACTTCAAAGCATTACGTTTTGAAATAAACTTTATTGCTTTTCATATACAATATTACAATGAAAAGAGAATAGAGGGAATAGTCAAACAACAAGATGCAAACAAAAATATTAATATATAAAAATGCAAACAATAATATGATATCTATCTAAATGTCTATT
>JAQFXP010004450.1:0-10679 GCA_034693685.1 Belba bartosi
TATATAAATTTAGTTTTAATCCGGTTTTTAATTTTTATTATTTAATAGATTTTAATTTAGAATTATAACAATTTTAATTAATATTTAATAATTATACATAATTATGTTAATTAATCAATTAACTTCCTTTGAAAAAATTTAATAAACAATTAAAATTTTGAATAAATAACATAAATATAGAAAATTATTAATTATGTTACATGCCTATAGACTTATTAATTGCCAAAGTTTATATTTTATAATTATAGATTATTTTTATTTTAAAACGTAAGTTTGAAATAAAAGTTAAAGTTGTTTGTCATTCGGATGACTGCAATATGCATGTCATCCGAATGGGTTTTAAACTCATATTTTAAAGTATAAATAGAAATGTATTTTAAAATTAATTATTAGATTATTATTATATTCAATTGTTTATTACAGTCATTACATGTATTATATTCATTCATATTAATTAATTAATAATTTGATGTCTAACTGTAAAGAAATGACAGTATGCCTAATGTGTATTGAGTACAATAAAGAGGATATAAAGACTATTTAAGTGTTTATTATTATTTAAATTTAAATATGTCTTCAATGATTGCAATTGAAAGAAACCACTCTCTGGTCGAGATGAACCCTTCCTCTCGACAATTGATATGTCTCTACCAGTTGGGTCAACACTGAAACTACAGCTTAAGCCGGAGACCAACACCACATCATTCCTTCACTCAATGGACATTCACTCTCAACACATGTCGCAAGAGCCACAACCGAAACCGGAAGAGAAATTCGGCGGATGGACTCACTCGGCATATGACATTATATATAAATTATATATTTTTATTTAAAAGTAATTTAAAATAAAATAAAATTTTTATCTAAATTTCAAATACTTTAAATAAAATATCTAATTTTTCAAGTTTTATAAATAATAATAAATATTTAAATAAAAACTTCTATTAACTGATAAAAAAATTTTAATGTTTTTAAAAATCAAATTGATTTTTAAAATTAAATAACACAATAAAAAAATCATTGTAAAAATTTATATTACACAATATTTATCAAAATATTTTAAATTGTTATATAAATTAAAAATCTTTAAATTTATTTTATATTTAATAATCAATTAACTTTAAATTTTATAAATAGTGAATCCGGATTGCTAATTTGGACACAGAGTAAATGAGATAAATTTATCACTTTTATAGCAAAAAATTATAAATTGGGGAAATTATATTAAATACATTTTCAATAATATTAATAGAAATTTACAGAAATATTCAATTAAAATTACTATTATAATTATTATTTTTACATTTAGTCACTTCAGATAAAACACTATTATTTCGCTAAAATTTAAAGGATTTTAAATTTGCAATTTAAACGGTCAGATAGGGTGAGCTCTTTTTAATATCTTTGATCGCATCGTTTTTGGTCTTTTTAAATGTATTGTAAAAGTTCCAAATTATTGCTTTCGAATAGTCGTTGTAATAATTTCCATGTTTGTATTTTATTAGATCCAGAAATTTATTTATTATTTTACAAATATTTGTTAATTAGTTTACAAGAAACCGCTTGTTTTACATTATAAATTGACTTTCTCGACAAGATTATTTATTTCCTTGAATTTGGTATCTTATGGTAAAAAAACTAAACTTGATATATATTTTATTTTGATGCAAAAAATATTATATATGTAGTTTATATTAATTTATTTTTTGAAAATTTAAAAAAATTTCCACAATCACTTTCCGATTATTTTTATTTATTAATTTTTGCATATTTTCTATTTATAAAATTAATTTTATAATTATTTAATAATTATTGTTGAAAAAACGCTGCAGCCGATTGAGTCACTCTTCTCAATGCTAACCATATTAATTAATTGCAATATAAGTATATTTATATAAAAAACTAAAAATATACTTATATTACAATTTCGAAATTATATTCATATTTAATTAGTTTTTAACAAAACTGTAATTTATAATAAAATATTTAAATTGTTAAATCAAAACAAATTAAATTTTGAAATTGGAGTGCAGCGAATGCCAAATTAATTTTATGTAGCAAAGCTTTATAAATTTATTATATATTTAGTTTATATTAATTTATTTTTTGTAAATTTTAAAAAATTTTTACAATCACTTTCCAATTGTTTTAATTTATCAATTTCTACATATTTTCTATTTATAAAATTAATTTTATAATTATTAATAATTCTAAAAATTATTTAATAATTATTGTTGAAAACAAATATGAACAGCCGAATGAGTTACTTTTCTCAATACTAACCATTTTAATTAATTGCAACGTAAGTATATTTATAAAAAAAACTAAAAATATATTTAAATTACAATTTAGAAATTATATTCATATTTAATTAGTTTTAAACAAAACTGTAATTTATAGTAAAATATTAAAATTATTAAATCAAAACAAATTAAATTTTAAAATTGTCTTGCAGCGAAAATACCCAATTAATTTTATGTAGCAAAGCCCTATACAATTTAGTATGGTTACAATTAATAAAATTAAATATTTAAAAATAACAGTAAAATTTAAAAAAAAATAAATTGTGTATAAATATGTATTCATTATATATTAAATAAATTATTATTTGTGTACTACTCATAAGCAGAAACTTTGTTTTTTGCTCCAAAATAGAAAATAAAATTTTTTAAACATCTTAAAATATTTTAATTCATATTTGAATTTTTAACAAAAAACTAATTTATACTTGTCCTAAGTTAAAATATTGCTAGTCTACAAATACAATTGTAAAATTAACGTTTTAAATCTCTGATTTGATTTAAGTTATGATTGTACCAAAGGATTATTTGTTTGGATATTGCTAGCTTGAGGCGAAAAACAAAGTTTCTTCTTATAATCAATTGATGCATGCAAAATACCACAGTAATCGGGAACGAAAATTAATTAAGAATTTTTTTTATTTTAAAATTTTACCTTTATTATTCTTTGCCGATTTTACATTTATATTGTCTAAAAAAAACTTTATTAAATTATTGCCAGCATATTTTTTAACCAAAAATTTGAATTTTCTTATCATTGATCATTTGCCTTGTTTAAATTTATTTAATTTTTCAATTTTTTATTATAAATAAATTTTTTAAAATATTCTTTTGACAACCACCGACTTCTTAAATAGGGCTACAATCTAGATTTATGATATAAATTTATATAAAAAGTTTAAATTAAAATAAATAACTTGGGTTATGTTTCAAAATAATTGATTTAAATTAATTTTTATAAATTGTAAATGTAACAATTAAACTATTTTAATTAATGATTCCTAAAATTAATATTAAAAAAACTAAAAATATAATCATAATGGCTATATATCTATAATATTCATATAATATTTTTATAAATTTATATATTTTTAAACAAAACTATAATTTATACTTAAGTGTAATTAAATTAAAATAAATATTTTTTAAAATTTACAAAACGTTAAAATTAATTTTAATATATTTAACATAATATTTTAAATAATATTATGCTTACATTTAATAAATATAAAATATAAATATCTAAAAATACAAATATGAAATTTATACAGTTGTGATATAAATTTAAATAACAAAATTTAATAAATATATGTTAAGTATATATCTATAGTATTAAAGAATTTTTACTAGTTAATATTTTAAAATATTTAAAAACATTTTGTTTTTAAAAATAATTTTAACCTTTAATATTTTAATTTTGTAAAAAATTATAAATATATGTTATTTAAGTTATAAAACTTTTAAATATTTTAAAAAAATTAATTATTAATTTAAAATTAATAACTTGTTTATTTAAATAACAGTATTATTTAATCAATAAAAAAATTTAGCAAAAATATGTATACATTACATTTTAAATTAATGTTCATTTGTGATTTACTCATATGTAATTAATTACATGTACAATAGAAATTGAGAATAAAAATTAATCAATAATTTCCATAATTTTGAAATTTGTTATTTATAATTACTAGTATTTGATATTCAGAAAGCTATTCGCTCGAATTTTATTAATTTAAAAAATATTTTTAATTTGCTGTTAAAAAGAATTTAAATACATTTAAATCAAATAAAGTTAGTTTAACTCCGGAATAATTTCAATTAAATTAAGTATAATTTTATCAAAAATTAATAGCGTTTTCACGTTATTAAAATAATTGCTCTCCCGATTCCTCCTTACCCCCTAAATTGGACAAACTTTACAATCCTTAATTTACACTTATACTCTGTATAACAAATTGAATGTTAGGTTTTAAATTATTAAAACAATATTAATTAATAATTAAATGACTAGGATTGAAAAATAATTTTAAGTATTAATTAACCTAAATTTAAGAATTTGTACTTATTTGCAATGACTCATAATTAAAAATGTAATTAATTATTTTTATTTATAAATTTCCAAGTTTTTTAAGATTTATAAATAAATTTATAATTTTATCTTACATTAAATGTATGTTCAGTATATATTTAGTATAAATTAATTTTCATTAAAATATTAAAAAACTCCAAATAAATTTAATTATTAAAAAATTTTAAATAAAATTATTATTTTCAATTTAAATTACCGGATTTAAACTTAACAACCTTAATCTCTAAAACAAAAATAATCTGACAGTAAATTGTGTTATTATTGATTGCATCTCATAAACCGAATAACTCAAATTGCATTAATTTATTTATTAGTGTATTCAATAAATATGTATTTGCTTTATTTATTAGACAAAAAAAATTAATAAATATGTAAAGTTATTCTAAACATTTTGTCTTAAACTTATATTTAGTTTTATTTTATTGATTTCTTTGAATTAAATTTATATCTTTAGTTTTATAGTTTTAACTCTAATTATCTTTTGTTGAATTGAAAGTTAAAACTTTCCAAAAGGATTGAATTTAAATAAATAGAAAACCATATTTAGACCAAAATTTAGGTCAAACATCAATATAATCGCATTGTATTCTGATATCAATACTGGACATCAGATACACAAATATATACTGTATTTTACATATTGTTTAAAACACTTCATTGAATTGTATTTCATATTGAAGATTGATTTAAAATAAAAGTTATTTTTCTTAAAACTAAAACGACTGCAAATTAATTCTTAAACTTAAAGTTTTTTACTAATTAAAACAAAAAGTTTTAATAAAAAGTATAAAAAACTTTACAAGTCGGCAGGATTGTATCAATGAATTGCGAGGATTTCATTCCAATTATCATCACATTAATCTTAATTGCATTATTGGGATTCAAAGAAGTATTTGGTAGCATCTTCTTTAAAGTTATTAGAGTTTCAACAAAAGCGTTACTTTCCGTCATCGCTAGTCGTATCGCCGAAGAGGGCGCAAATAGACTGGTCTTTGGCCCGTTATCTCGTTTTAATTTATTACCGGCCAACACCACAGCTTTACCGCTTTTTAATTAATGGCCAGAAATCGAAAAAATCGGCAAAATTCAGAAACAGAGGCCAACTCTAACCGCAATGAAAACACCCAAACATCTAATGAAGTGAATGGCAACACCTCATCAGATGCGCAAAGAACTACTTCAGGATTTACTGCAGTTGTAACAAAAGTCGAAAACTCGGCCGAATCGGATCCAGAGATCACTTCAAAGTCTACTGAAAATAAGCCTAAATTAAAAATATATAAAGGTATAAACGACAAAGTTTCTATTAAAAACTGAATAAAACGTTTTGAAATAATAGCTAAGTTTTATAAATGGAATGAATCAAACAAAATAATTATGCTAGGGAATTACCTAGAAGACGACGCTTTAAATCGGTACATAGAAAACTATGTAGATAATGATTATTTAGCCCTAAAATATAAACTAATATCCAGATTTGGTTTAGAAACTGTTGAACATATCATAGAGTTTGTTAATCTCAGATATGATGTAAATCTGGAATTAAAAAGTATTTCGAAACCAAAAGACGCTATGGAGTTGCAGCTAAACTCACAGAAGCGCAAATGATTCCTCTGTTAATAAACAATTTGCTTCCAAAAATGATTAAATGCTTTACCGCAGTTAAGCCAAAAACTTTCGCTGAGTTTTATAGTATTGCAAAAACAGCAGAAAATAATTTCAAAAAAAGTTCATTCAGTAAAACTCAATTAAATAGTAATCAAATTGTTGATAAGCCTAAAGCAACGAGTGAGCATAATTTAAATAAACCTAAACGTAAACCACCTAATCCTTGCAGAATATGTGAAGGCTTGGAATTTTAAAAATAGGTATCACTGGGCGAGTGATTGTAGAAATAAGTCTAAACATAATTTTCAAACCTAAACAAACATTAAAACAGTAAATACTATTGAAAATAATTTAAATTTTAATTTATTGCCTGAAAATGATATTCAAAATATTAATTTAAAATAATTTCGAAACCTAAGCTATTAAGTAAAATTTTTACAATAGTAAAAAGTAAAATTATTTATGCGGTTTTTGACTCTGGAGCAAATATTTCAGTAGTTAGTAATAAACTAGCAAAAATGTTAGATTTAAAAATAATAAAAACTGCAGTAAAATATAATAATGTCTCTAATTGTGACAAATGTTTAGGTCTCACTCATACTTTTATAACAATAGGAAATCAATCATTAAATTCAATTTTTTACGTAATTAATGAATCAAATTATGATCTAATTATAGAATTAGATTTAATAAAAAAATTTAATTTAAAAATGATACAAAATTTTAAAATTTTTTAATTGATTAGAAAAAGTAATGATTTAAGAGATTTAATCAAACTATTCAAACGACTCGTTCACTAAATATAATTTTTATGAAAATAATGAATTAAAACTTGAATTAAGTTTAATAGAAAATAAAAATTTAATTAAAATAAGTAATGACTTAAATACTAATCAACAAATTATTTTGCAAAATAATTTAAACTAATATTTAAATATTTTCTCAAGAGATAAATATGACATTAGTCGTATTAATATAGAATTAGCTAAAATAGGATTAACAAATAATGTGCCAATAAACATAAGGCCATATAAATGTAGCCAAAGTGAGCAAAAAATAATTGATGACTAAATAAAAATTTTACTTAAAAAAATTTAATTCGGAAATCATATAGTCCTTATGCTTTTCCAATTACATTAGCAAATAAAAAAAATGAGGGCAAACATATGAGATTATGCGTTGATTTTAGAAAATTAAATCAACTAGCTATTCAAGATAATTATCTATTTTTTCTATTTAATGACATTATTAATCAATTATATAATTTTGAATTTTTTACAACGTTAGACATCACAATTAGGTTTTGGCATGTAAAAATTTACCCAAATGACGTACAAAAAACCGCTTTCGTAACAGTTTACGAACATTACGAATGGCTTGTATTACCTTTCGGATACAGAAATAGTCCAATGATTTTTCAAATAGTAATTCAATCTATACTTAAAAAACATAATTTGTTTTTATTTACTAAAAATTACTTAGATGATATTTTAATTTACTCTAAAAACTACTCTGATTACTTAACTCATAGTGAATTAGTTCTAAAATAATTAATTACCGAAAATATTAAATTGAAACTAAGCAAATGCAAATTTGCACAAAAAACAGTTTAGTATTTAGGACATAATATCTTTAAAAATCGATTTACTCCAATAAATAATAATTTAATTGCTATTAAAAACTTCCCAACCCCTACTAAAGTTGTAAATATTCAGCAATTTTTGGGCAGAATTAATTTTTATTATAAATTTATACCTAATGCTTGTAAAACATTAAAGCTCTTATATACACTATTAAGAAAAAATACACATTTTTTATGAAACGACAATTGTGAAAAAGCTTATTAAACTATTAAATCATATTTAATATTTGCTCCTATTTTAATTATATATTATCCAAACCAGGAATGCATACTTTATTCAGATGCGTCCAAAATAGAAACTGGGGCAGTTTTAAAGCAAAAACAGAGTTATGAGATTTTACATCCAATCGCATATTTTTCCAAAAAATTACAAAAATATCAGGAGAATTATGACATAATTGAGCTAAAGTGCCTTGCCATTATTCAAGTTATAGACTATTGGCATCACTACTTATACGGAAAAAAATTTCTCATTTTTTCTTATCATAATTTTCTTCGATGGCTAAAAACTTTAAAAATCCCTAATTTACGACTTTTCAATTGGTCGTTAAAACTAAGCCAGTATGATTTTGATATAAAATACATACCAGGCAAAAACAATACTGAGTCTGACTGTTTGAGCAGAAATCCTGTTAATACACATAATTCAAATACAAAACATTTAAAAATAGTGAATTTAGTAGAAAAAACAGAAATATTAAAATTACAAAAGGATTTTTTGAACAAAACTCCTAAAAATTGCAAAATAAAAAACAATTTAATAGTAAAATCTAAACGAAATTTACATAAAATTTTTATTTCCGACTCTTATTATTGATTTAATAGAAAAATGTCACAAAAGTTTTGGACATAGTGGTTATAAAAAAATGTTAATGTTATTAGCGAGCTCATATTAATTCAAAAATATGGCTCAAAATATAAAAGAATATTTAAACAATTTTTCTGTTTTTCTAACAAATAAAATTAATTTAAAACAAAAATTAGGGTCTCTTTCCCAAATTGGTCCGGTTAAAGAGCCATTTAAAATAGTGTCTATTGACACAATAAACGGGTTTTCCGGCTATAACACTGCAAAGCAGTTCATACATATGACAATCAAATAATTTTCGCGGCATTTGTGGACATTATGTTCAAAAACACAAACAGCAAAAGATTTCTTAAATTTAATCAAAATTGTAATTAACACTAATAAACCTAAACTAATTCTAGCTGACAGATACACAGGTATAAAATATAAAGAATGTTCAAATTTTTTAGACAAAAATAATATTAAAATAATGTTTGTAACAGTTAACTGTCCGCAATCGAATGGGTTGTGTGAGAGGGTTAACCAAACCATTGTCACTAGGTTAAGATGTAAAATTAACTTCAATATATCTGCTGGCCTAAATTGTTAATACAGGTCACTGAAGAATACAACAAAACACCTCATAATGTAACTCAATTTAGTCCTCAATTTTTATTATTTGGTATCAAACCCTTTGAAACTTTTAGCAATGGCTTAAATATTTTAGTAGATCAAGCAAGAATGATTGCTTTTGAAAATAGCACATAAAATCACTTAATTAATAAAATTTATTTTGACAAAAATCACATTCCGATATCTCTAGAAATGGGTAATTTAATTTATATCCAAAATAAAAATGACATTTTTTTCCAAAAATTAGAGCCATTGATAAAAGGTCTTTTCAAAGTAATGAAAATATTGTCAAACATTTCATATGTTGTTGAATGTGACAAAAAGAGTAAAAATTCGGATGTTTTTCACATATTTAAACTAAGATTATGTAACCCGTTACAGGCCTCTTAAAGACGAGGGATGTAAAGTTATTCTAAACATTTTGTCTTAAACTTATATTTAGTTTTATTTTATTGATTTCTTTGAATTACATTTATATTTTTAGTTTTATAGTTTTAACTCAAATTAACTTTTTTTGAATTGAAAGTCAAAACTTTCCAAAAGAATTGAATTTAAATGAATAGAAAACCATATTTAGACCGGAATTTAGGTCAAACACCAATATAATCGTATTGTATTCTGATATATATACTGGAAATCAGATACACAAAAATATATACTGTATTTTACACTTTGTTTGAAACACTTCATTGAATTGTATTTCATATTAAAGATTGATTTAAAATAAAAGTTATTTTTTTTAAAACTAAAACGACTGCAAATTAATTCTTAAACTTAAAGTTTTTTACTAATTAAAACAAAAAGTTTTGATAAAAAGTATAAAAGACTTTACAAATATATTATAATTAAACGTTTACTTTATTACTGCAATTAATATTATCAATATAAAAAATAATTGTATATAGATTACAACCTAAATAATATAATTTAATTTAAATACTAAAGTTAATGAATAATTTTTTTTTGATTAACTACTATCAGTTTCAAAAATGTGAGATCAAAATCGAAGTAGTACAAAAATGCGCACTCCAGGCCAACTCATTTTGCGGCTGTGTAAATCGGCTTTTAAAATTTAATTAGCTGATGTTTTAGAGTTTAAAACGTAAAATTACAAATGTTCATTTAATAATAATATAATTTTAAAATTTATGTAATTATGTTTATTATAACATAATAATTACAACTAGTTAAATTTTAAAATTATAAAATTATAATTGATTTAATTTTTTATTCATATAACATTTAAAAAGCATACCGGTAAAGTTTTACTTAATTAATATTAGATGTACATTTTTAATTTTACGTTTTAAATTGTAAAACATCAGTTAAATAAATTTTAATGGCAAATTTACACAGCCGTAAAATAAGTTGGTTTGGAGTGCACATTTTTGTACTACTTCAATTTTAATCCCACATTTCTGAAACTGACTGTATATTGTAAACTACTAGATTGCAATTCAAATTAAAAAAATTAATATTTTTGTTATAATTTGTGTACAATTTTCACTAGAACAATTTTCTGAATGAAATTTGTAAAGATATAAGCTACGATAATTAATCAATTAAAAATAAAAACAAAAACATTGTTACATTTATATTAGTGTATTTTTTAAATAT
>JAQFXP010004451.1:0-10678 GCA_034693685.1 Belba bartosi
AAATTTGAGCAAAGTAAAATAAATATGTTTTTATCTCAAAACTAATTTATTGGTCAGTTATTAGCAAAATTTTACTTATTTATTTTTAAAAATTTATTACTTTGTGTTTTTTGTTTAACTTATTTTAAAATTGTTTTTATTTATGCGTATATTTTCATATTAAAAATTTCCGATATTAATATTGTCCTAAAGTCACACTTAAATCCATACATAGAAAACTCCAAACATAGAATAAGTTATTATTTAATTACAATATGTATTACTAAATTTTTAAAAATAGTTGTGTTTATTATCAATAAAAGTTATAAATCATAAAATATTTGGATAACTACTCTTATTAGTTCTAAATCAAACTTATAATTTTAATGGACCTGGAAAAAATCATAGAACTTATTTTTATAAAATATTTTTTAAATGCTTCTTCATAATTATAATCTTTAACAAGTACTAAATTTAATAAAACATAATTTAAAATTTTTACAAGATTAAAAAAGGTAAAAATAAAAAAATTTTGAAATTAAAATTTTTAACAGAAAAAATAGAAAGTTTACAAAATTATGCCACTACAATTTTGCAAAATAATTTCTCTGGTATTTTTAAGTTTTACTTTTTAACTTATTATTTATTTAAATAATTTTGTAGTTGTCAAATTAATATTAACAGTAACATTAACTTTTTTTATTTTCCAGCTTTCAACTTAGATTTTTAAATTCTATACATAATTTTACATTAATAAAATTATGTTATTTTGAACCAAGACAAATCAAACAATAAGTCATTTAACATTTTGTAAACTTCTTATTCTTTTTAGAAGATAATTTTTTTAGGAGAAACTCCCTTGGCGGTGGCCGAAGTCTTTTAAAAGTTTGCTTGAAACAAACTTTATTCTTAAAAATTAATTCTAAATTGATTTAATTAAAAAATTATAGTAAGCAAAATTTTTAATGCATAAATTTTATTATTTCATTTGAAATTAACTTTATTTGAAAATATATTAAAATTTAGAGTTATTTAAAAAAATAAATGTTTACTAAAAAAAACAGTTGAGAAATTAAAAGACTTCTGATTGGGTAGAGTAGGAATAGTTTGGACTCCGGAGGACAACATTAGTCGGTTCTTAAACTAATCAATTATAGTAGTGATAGTGTTATCAGTTTATACTGAATGTTGGACTCAAGTGTTAATTAATTTGATTGAATCAAACATTAAATTCAGATAAAGTTCTGAAAGTGTTGGTTGAGAAGCAAACAATGATTTGATGGCAAAAAATATATCGCAACAACACTTTGAGTACTGAAGGCAAGGAAATTGATTTGAGTTTAGTCAGCAATAGAGATGGAAAGAGAGTACAGTTGAGAAGGGAAGAGAAGAGAGAAGAAGAGATGGACTTCAAGTTGAGATTATCTTAATTGATGTGATAGGAGTGATAGTATTTTCTCTCCTTTTCTACTAATTTGTTAGTCTATAAAAAGTGAATGTTTTGTTCGATATAAGTGGGCTTTAGTTGGGAATGTCGTCTATTGTGTGTGTCTTCTATTTGTGTAATTCTGGTATTGGATGTGCATAACCAGCAGAAGAACACAAGTGGTGCTCATTATTGCCAATTCAATCAGTAGACTCAACGCTATTTAGAGCTCTTTTGCTTACGATAGACAACTAATTCAATACAATTGTTATCAAATAAACTACTGTTAGAACTGCACTGAACTAACACCTGAAACAACTCTTCTATTCAATGGCGTTTCTATTCAGATAATTACTAACAAATTGACGGCATTTATCAGTTATTGCCATTAAATACATCTTTGATATTGAACTCTTAGATCAAAAGAATATATGGAATAAAAGGAGTCGATGCTTAGACTGAGATAAATAAATATAGAGTTCAACAAATGTGAGGTCATTTAACTATAAATCAATATCAAAAAACCTAAAGTTTAGCGAATCCGACATAACTGGCCAAACATTCACCCGTCAGACACTCAGACCTATCAGATCGAGAGTGAATGAGAGTTATTAGAGTTTCTCTAATATATACATAATTGATGCTCTAATGGCGAGAGGGAATAGTGAGTCGAGTAACCCATGTAGTGATGCAATTGTGCCATTATTTAACCAATACTCTTCCTTACCTCTAGCCCAGCCATCAATCACCAAACCAACTGATGGCTAATCTAAATGAGAAATGAAGTTTTGAGAAAAACGTGAGATAAAAACCTTAAGTTTTCCTCAAATCATATCTCATACTCATTCGGCGTTCAGACCATTATTGCATTTATTTAGCAAATTGTGTCAAAAAATACAAACATTTAATGCATTTAAAGCAGTTTACGTATGAATAGAGTTATTCAAAACACTACGAATCTATGTATTATAAAAAGTAAAATTAATGTGAACTTAATGTTTGGCTTTTATAATAAAAGTATGTGAATTAAACCAAATGTTTGCTTATATTGAAATATTATATCAATAGTATATTTCCAAATGCATGTCAATATATTGAGTGACACTATAAAAAGGTTATCTTTTAAATGCAATTTAATTATTATTTTTGCAATTTGTTTATTAAATTGTTTACAAATAATAAAGTTCTGTAAACATTGGTAACAAATTAACTAATTTAAAAAAATTAAATTATAATAAATGTAATTTCTAGATGCAACTATTATTTTAAATTTGGTTTGATTTTAATTTTGTTATTAATTTTATGTTTAGAAGGTTTTACAATTTGGCAGTAGTATTAAATTTAAGAAAAATATTTAAAAATAATTGGTTCTGAGTTTTTATTAAAAAAGAAGTACATACTTTATCCTCTGAGAGCAATTTTTAAAAATAATAAAATTAAATAACTTTGCAAAAAATAAATGCTAAATTTAGTTTAAATTGACTAGATTTAGTCAAAATTCTATTAAATTAATGGAAAACACGTTTACTATTTTATTTTAGTTTTATATTTCTGAGATTTTAAGAAAAAATCAATTATTGAATTTATAGCTCTACCCCTTTTGGTTCTGACTAGACTACTAGACTAATTTTAGTTAATATTCTACCAAAATTAAAAACTTTAAACAGATGTTACTCTTGTTTGAAACTTAAATAATAAATGCATTTTTTTCTTAAATTTTTTTGAATATTTTAATCAAGTCATATTTTAAAATTAATTTTAAATACTATAGGTTAAAAGTTTGTTTTATTTTTTTCAATATTTTTAATTAATTAAATAACAAATTTGCTTGTTGAATTTTAAAATCTTCTTTTCCAAAAAATTGCAATATTTAAATATATATACAAAATGTATTAATTTTAAAAATTATTTACATTATTTACAAAATATTAAATAATTGATACAAAAATATAAAATCAGATTTTGTTGTTGTTAAAATATATACTATTTAATTTGTTTATGTCTTGCAATTTAATGTTATATTCAATTTTAAATTGTTTAATCAACAAATGAACTATTTGCGTTTAGTGTATTTTTAATTTTAATATTATTTTCAAAAGTTTATTTATTAATAAAAATTTATTAAACTAAAAGTAATAAATGAAAAACCAATAGAAAATAAAAGTGTTGTAACTCGTCACCCGATAAATTGCGTTGAATTGAAAATCAAAATCTATATAATATCAATATAAGCAAACATTAGGTATAAATAAAAACTTTTGAAGCATTTGTTTGAATGCAATTTCTACGACTGAATGCATTGAATTCATGACAATTTCATATGAAAATTCTGTTCGGAATTTCATTTAAATTACAGAACTTGTAATAAAAGTGCAAATATTGAGACTCATAGGCATTGAGTCGAATGAGCCGTTCATTGAGAGCAGAAAATCGTCTCTTTTTGCTATGAATTGAATTGAAGTCTGAAATGTAATACCAATTGAAAGGCATTGACGCGTGAAAACAGTTTTATTCATCGACTCTATTCTGGTGTCCAATCCATAGACAAGTATTCATATGCAACTCAAAAGACGACTTACACTTTCCCATCCTTGTCCATCACCTTATCCTCCATATCCTTCCTTTCAGACCTCTTTGTGTTTTCAAATCTCGTATTCAAAGACAGATCCGAAACCTGTGAACAATACGACTGTTATCTCTGTTTTGCTTTTGATTTCTGCCCGATTGCAGACATTCAGACATTTGAATCAATTCAAACTTTTTGACCACAACTATGGCTACCATTCGATTGAAGTTGAATCAGATAACAAAAATCTTTAGATTATAAAAGTTTTAGTTTTTATACACACTTTTTACACTTTTTTTCCTAAACCATAATTCATGTCAATAGCGCTTTCAATAGAAAAGAGTTTTATTTTTGGATCTTATTGTGAAAATGTTGGGTTAAATAACAGAAAAAGTATTGCAGAAAGAGATCGAAGCGTTTGATGAACTGGTTTTCGGTTCAATTTTAGAATTGAGATTAGGTTTCGGCACTTCCTTCGAGTGTTAAGATGGATAAGACTGTGAAACACTCTGGAGAGGGAATGAAGAGCCGATGACAACTGGGACTGACAGGCACTTAGACAATGAACCAATAGAGCACTGGCAGCAGAGACTGTGGCTCTCACTGTCTCTTACTGTCTCTCAGTGTCGCTCAGTGTTTGAGTTCAATCAAAAGCATTCCGCAGAACAACATAACATACATAACATCTAAAATGAGATTATATATGCGTTTGTGATTCACTAAAAATGCTCATCAGTCGACGGCTCTGTTAGGTTAGGTTGAGCCAGCTTTTGGTTGCTCTGAATCCGGTTGAGCTTTACTTGAAAACATATAGCCATATAACTACCAGTCCTTCATTGCAGTCCTCATTGCAGTCTTCAGTCTCATTGCAGTCCTCATTGCTTGATCTGTTAAGACTATAGTCCGAACGGAATAAGCATTCAATTACTCGACGCACTTCTCGTGTCAATCATGATTCGCATACATTTGGTTGCATTCAATTCCTCTATTGCCTCCACTTTTCTATTATTACTTTCGCATTCGCACCAGTACTACATCAGTACTGCAATGGTATTCCAGTTGTACTGCTGCAGCACTGGAATTGGATTGAAATTGCAATGGTATTGATTGGTTTGGCGCTCAGGCTATTTGTTTTCACTTTCTATCAATACATGTCTTCTAAACCATTTGCAAAATATACCGAAAGTAAGAGAATAGGAGAAGAAGGTGAGAGACAAATCGCTAATTGAAGCTGATCTCAGATCTGGCTATAAGAGTAACTAATATCTGAGCAATCATTCTCTCTTTGGTTTCAACATTAATCCCATTGAATGTTGTTTTTCTTTATTTGTCTCATTTGAGATCTGATCCCAAATTTGAAGCAATAGTAGGAATGCGAAGACATTTGTGATGCGAAGACGGATGACTCGAATCGAGATATGGTTCGCCTTTTTGTTTGACGAAACAATGAGACTATATCTGAACAGCACTTTCCAGATGTTACCAGAATTTAAGTTTCCAATACGATAAACATGAGCTCAGGCTCTGGTAGCTCTGCACCAGTAGTTTTTACTTTTTTTGATACAATAAGTAAACGAAAACTTTTAAGTGCAGCAAAACATAAGCGAAAAACACTTTTTTTGTTATAAATCTTTAATCTTATTTTACTTTTGCTTTTTTCTCAGTTGTGTTAATACTTTCAAAATGTTTTTGTTGTTCTTCACTCTTATGTTTAAAGCTATAAAAATCGATGATATACTCTGTATAAAGAGTTGACATAAGCCTAAAACACGAGCCAACACTTAAATTATAAACTTTTGACATCAATTGCACTTAAAATACAAGTTCTTGAAAAACGGGTTAATATTTTCAGTTATGCCAAACAAAAGGATAGAAAGAGATTGACGTATCGTATCGTATCGTTATATACGCCGTAATTGTATTGTATTCTAACGTCAATTAATGTTATGAAGACAAACGCCGCCATAGAGTAACTAACAGTCATTTGAATTGCTCTCTCGAGTCCCCTAAAACTGCTCGACTCTCTCAAATTGCATTGAAATACAATTTATTTTTTAATTTCATGGAATTTACTCTAAGACTGACAAATAGGACGGCATAATTCAGCTTTTATTTATTGCCCAGATCTATTTTTAGATCTAATTCTTACCAAATTATCGTAAGCTCCGCTAAGATAAGAGCTTTGAATAAAATATTAATTGCCTCGATTAAATTTAGTAAAAATAAATAATTTTTATTGCCTAGCTTGGTAATTTGAAAAAATATATTCATTGCTTGAACCGGTCGTCACAACGCAATCAAAATTTAATGACAAACAAGTATTTCATATAAATGATTACATTTGAGTGGTTGAGAGCACAAACTCCTAAAACAAATCACAATTTCAATTACAGTTTGCTATTTGTTGGTCTCTTTTAATACTCATTGACTTTTAGTGTTTAATATAATTTTTTAGTTTTTGTTACTTTTTAGGAACAAAGTGTCAGTTTTTGCTTTTAATTAATTCAATAAATCATTTGAACAAAGAATATAAAATAGTATTAATATTAAGAATATTTTCTCCCTCACCCTCTCCTGTCTCTATCTTTTTTCTCTATTCTTTTACAATACCCTAATCGTGTGTTTTTTAAATCTAGTTTTTTTTTGTTAAATCTACTCATTTATTATTTTTATTTGCTATTATTTTTAAGAATTATTGTCTTTTAATTTGTTGGCTATATATTTATGAATAATGTAAAGGAATTCATCAATTTTCTGTTTATAAATTATAGTTTTGCTTTTGAAACAAGGAATGAATAAAAAGAAAATAAACATATTTTATTGCTTATTTTATCTTTTATAATATTATGTATAAATTTGGTATTTTATTTAAATATTCTGTAAAATTTAATACATAATAAATATTTTTACTTTGTTAATTTAAATTATGTTTATTAATTTTATCAAACAGTTTGAATACTTTTTAGAAACAAATAAATAAAAATGAGCAATTTAATTAAAATACGTAAAATACGCAAAAATAAGTAAAATAATTAAGGTACCAATTGAAAAACAAATTAATATTATGTAAATTAACTAGAATGTTAACTTTTATTACAAACTATTATTGAATGCTAGACAAGTGTGTGTGAAGATATTGTCAAATACAAGTTTAACAAATAAACAAGTATAAGTTTAATTCTGAGTCTTATGTAAATTTTTTATGCGTTTTGCAAAGAACAAATTAAATTTTTTTGTTCTAAATTGTTTTTAAATTCAATTAAATTTGGTAAATAACCGCTATTTTACTCTCTCTCTCTCTCTCTTTCTTTCTTTCTCTCTCTCTCTTCTGCTCTCTCTCTTCTGCTCTCTCTCTCTCCCTTTCTTCTGCTCTTTCTCCTGCTTTCTCTCTCTTTCCTGCTTTCTCTCCTGCTCTCTCTCTCTCTCCTGCTCTCTCTCTCTCTCTCCCCTGCTCTCTCTCTCCTGCTCTCTCTCATACCCTTTAAAGTTTTTAAAATTTTATTATATTTTAAAATATATTTTCAATTAATTAAATTAAGTATTGACTAAATTTGAAATAAACTGTACTTAGGCATTTGAATAAATAAAGTACTGTTTATAATTTACAAAATTAAATATATTAATAACTTATTTTTACATAACATACAAACAAAACTATATATTTTATAATCCCATATTGTAAGAATAACAAATAATTTTTAAAGAATAATCTAGAGTTTAGTTGCAACACTTCATTTATTTCTAAAAAATATATCATAAATATTACACATAATTAAAATATGACATTGTGTGCATTAAAGTGAAGTTAATTTAAATAAATATATTATTGTCAAAAAAACCAAATTGCTAATGTTAAGATATTTATCAAAAATAATGATTGGTTTAAAAAAATTATTTTGAAAGATGGAATAAATTTTAGTAATAACTTAATTCAATTTAATTCATTTGAAAAAGTTGATTATTTATAAAAACTCTTTATCAAAACTTATTTTAATTAAATTTAGATTAAATTTGATTAAATTTTAATTAAAATTAAATAAGCAAAAAAGAGATTTGTTTTGTGAGTAATAACTAAATTTTTTTGTTTGTTTTTTTAATTTTTAGATTTTTAATACATATTGTTAGTATTCTTATAATTAATTTTTATTGTTTCACTTGTTTGATAACTACTGCATATTATAATTAAATATTGAACATGATTGTTTTTTTGTTTTTATTCACTGTATTTTTGTTTACTATAAGTTTTTATTTAATTTAAAATGCTAGTAACTACAGTATAGTAATAAAAATAAAATATTGTTTAATATTTAAATATAGAAACTGAATAATTTTAGAAAAATTATTATTACTGCAAAATTGAAAATAATATTTAAAAATTTTAATTTATAAGTAAGGCTGTGAAAAATAGTAAAATTAAATATGGTAATCAAAATTAAGAATGTTAAAAAAAGTAAATTTAAATTAATTATTTTACTATTTTTTTTAATTATATTAATTTCGACTTTATTATTATTGACTTTAATATTTTTAATTTTTTTAGTTTAAAATTTAAATTTTTATTAGTTAATTTTTACATTAAATTAGCTATAATTATTAACCCCAGTGTCTTGGAGGGTACTATGACTACAAAAATTCTCTTTTCATAGCCTTATTTATAAGTAAACAATTTAGTTTTTTACGTATACTGTATTCACAAACACTTTTCTATAGAAACATTAAAAGCGTAAAAATTTTAGATAATTCTCCGACAAAGTCAATGCAAATGACTTACAGCTAATGGACTAATGATTAATGAACTGAAATTTTATTAAAACAACGTTTGTTTTGTGTTGGAAATTAATTAACGATAAAAAGTAAAAAACATCGAATTTAGTCTATTCTTATCAGATTAAATGTACTGCAGTTTATATAACACTGAAGACTACAAACTGAAAATTGTTAGCAAAAAATCGAATTAAATTTCAAAGCATCGCTTCATTCAATATTTTTTCCTAAACGTATATAAAATAAGTTTAAATCACGTCAATATTGCTTGTTATAAGTGATTGATTATTTACTTTTTTACATATATACAGTATATATATATATATATACTGTATATTATTTGGCAAAAATAATAAATTCTATTTATATTCCAATCCTAAAGCTATTCGCATACAGGGCTTGTGTTGGTCTCAAATCACATTTTCAATGCATTTTTTATTCATATATTTTAAACTAAACTTTTTTTTATTAAAAATATTTTTCTTTACGATTATGTATTCGACAATTGTTTGTTTGGTTCGTCCGACAGAGCGATTGCTATTGTTTTTCGAATAACTAAGTCTCTTGTATTCTAATGATGATTATATGCTAATGATTGCAAAAATTCTATTATCAAAAGGAAATTTTTATTTAGTTACAATTTATCCGACAAAGCCTTTGGATGTAATTTTCTCGTCTCTAATCTTGTAATAATGAATTTTATGCTCAGAGCCATTTTATTCTGAAATTACTTTTTTTTGACATAAACTCAGCTTATTTTTCCTTTATATGAATGTTATTTTTATCCATTAAATTATTTATAAGTTTAAATTACTTTTTTCTCATTTCTATTTATTCTATTGTTTTCTATATTAACTAAAAACTTTTGCATAAATTAATTTAATTAATTCGAAATTATGAATATAAATAATTAATGATTTCATTGTTAAAAAAAGTAATCATAAATATGTGACAATATTTTTCAGAGCAAAAACTTTTTTGATAAATTAGAAACTTTTTCAGCAATAATTAGAGAGCCATTAGTATTGCACTCAAATAAACATTTGTACGCTTTAAGAGTACTACGACTACTATTCCGGGATATGAATGGGATGTATAATATACGTTAGGAATCGAAAAAGTTGTCATCGCGTGAATTAAGAACTTTAAGCCAAAACACTAAACCCTAAATCATTTGATAAGAGCATTAAGAAAAAATATTTTTGAGCTAAAAGTTTAAAAAGCGTTCATTTTTTCTATTTAATAGCAGTTTTCCATCAAAGTCTAGCAATTTTCCAGTTTTTTATTTCATATTTGATTCACTAGTTTTTTGGTCTATTTTCCAAATACTAACTATTTTCTTCTCAAAATGGAAAAACATCACAAATAAGCAATATATAGAAAAAGTAAATTTTTATTGAATTTATTTCGATATGTCATTTATCATTAGGAAAATAACATGTATTTGCAATCTATCATTCATATAAAGCTCTGGTCACTGCCTATACCGACATTCGCAACATTGAGAACGCTTTGCAAATCAGCATTTGATATGAGTTTGAGTTAACTGCAAAGGGATGCAAATCTGCAAATCTTTGCTTTATTCCACTCTCTATTCAGAGCTGGAAATGCATTAAATGCAAGTCTAGGGATGCGAAGGCAAACATAAAACTGACTCAAAATTGTTTATCGTTTTATGAATAAGAGTTCTCTCTAGTCATTCACTCAAAACAAAATTGAAACAAAAATCGGTTCTTATATTCATAATATTTGATAAAGTAGTCTCACTATAACTTTGTTAAATCCGCTTTTCTTGACTTTTTGTACTTGCTCAAAAGAATATTTGCATAATCTAATAAATTTATTAGTCTAAATTTCTTTAATTTATTTTATATTAATGTTTAAATTATAATTAAAGAGCAAAATGTTTTGTAAAAGATTATAAATGTTTGTAATCAATAAAA
>JAQFXP010004452.1:0-10675 GCA_034693685.1 Belba bartosi
AGAGAGAGCAGGAGAGAGAGAGAGAGCAGGAGAGAGAGAGCAGGAGAGAGAGAGAGAGCAGGAGAGATAGAGAGAGAGCAGGAAAGAGAGAGAGAGAGCAGGAGAGAGAGAGAGAGAGAGAGAGCAGGAGAGAGAGAGAGAGAGAAGGGAGAGTTTAATTTTAGAATAAACGAATTATTATCTAATTTTATTAGTTTTAAAAATAATTTTTATTTTTTTTAATTTTGCGAGTTTGCTTGAATTGTACTTGGTTAGATTATTTATATTTTATCATAAATATCCAGTATATACTAAATTATGTCCAAAAAGAGTAAAATAAATGTTTTGAAGCATTTTATTTATTTCTATTTATTTTTAGTTTTATTTTTTGCATTGGCTTTGAATTGTATGTATAATAGCTATTGAACTTAAACTTGAAACTGAAGAGACGTTTTGGGTTTCTATTGCTTTTCTTAACACAAATTTCTGGAAAAAAGATAATTTATTTGAATATTTATAAATTAATAAAATTTTAATAAACTTTTAGCAAGAAATGTCTGAATAGAATATTTTCAATGAATTATTTTGCTGTTTTTTTTCAAACATAAAACTTTAAATTTAATTTAATTTTGTTTTTGAATTTGAATTTGAATTTGAATTTGAATTTATCATTTATCTATAATTTAAAAATAAGCTTTTCTAATTTTTTCAATTATTTGTGTAATTGAAAAATCAATTTCAAATCAAGTAAAGAGACAATTATAAATAAATTGAAATTTAATCTATTCATTAAAATTTGTTTTATTGTGTTGCGATTAAATTGCAATAATTAAAATAATTAATTGAATGGATAAAAGTTTAAATCACGCTTTTAGACTGAAAGTATTAGTTAATTTTAATAATATTTAATTGCTAAAATCAAAACATTTAAAAATTGGAACAAATAAAAAATTGTTATTAAAAAGTTTAAATTTTCAATTACATGGATCTTATTTTCTATTATATAAAAAGTTATTGACGACAAACTAAATTCAAAGCATCTGTTTTCAATATTAAAATTAATTAATTTTAAAATATTATTTTTTTCAATTATATTTTTTATGTTTTTGTTTTAAACTATGAAATGGCAAAGTTAATTTTAAAAGTGAATTGAAGTAAATATTTATTTTATTTTATTTATTTAATCAATTATTAAATAATTATATTTAGAATTTTTAACTCAATAATCTGGGTAAATTTTTTAATGTTACTAAAAATTACTTAATTAAAAAAATATTTATATATTAATACAGATATTTAAAAAAAATACAAGTGCACTTAAATTTTATTTAACTAATTATTGAAAATTTGTTTGCTAAATTATTAACGCTTTTATTATTTACTTTAACAATTATTATATTATTAAATTTATTGGTTTATCTCAAATTTAAGACAACTAAATAAACTAAACTAATTAAGTTTTTAAAAATTATCCAATATTTTACTCAATTTAAATATTTATTTTAAAAATCAATTGAAATAAAAATTATCAAATTATTGTTACTAAAATTTTTAATTATGCATTTTATGTAAACATTTGTTTTGATTACTAAAAAAATGAATAAAATACAAACAATAACTTGGGTTAAGTGAAATTACAAATTTACATAAGTTTAAGTTAATTAAAATTTAATTAAACAAAGATTATTAAGCAATAAATCAAATATTTGTACAAAAATTATAGACAAATAATAAGATATAAGACATTTTAATAAATTGTTTTAAGTTATTGATTATTAAAGTTGTATTTCAACAAAACATTATTTAATGTATTCAATATTAAAAAATATGAATAAAATACAATTGAAACAAGCTTGCTAAAAGCAAAACACAAAAGCAAATTACCATTAGCATTACCAAAGCCAATTTTCTGCAATAATTTCTATATTTTGATTTGAGATGTGAAAAATTGAAAAATAGAGAATAAAATTTCAACATTAGTTCCGCTCTTTATATTTTGATATCTTGCATCAAAATCTATTCATGCAAGGTTTAATTTTTATGTTTTTCTGTCATTTTTGCCACTAATTTATTGCTAACATTATTATTAGATAAAAATGTTTAAAATAATATTTTATAAATAAATTTACATTAAAATATTATTTATATATATATGGCTGCCCTTAAAATAAATTAGCAAACTGTTTTATTGATGCGGGTTAGTTTTCCATCGTAAAAAGGTAAAATTAGATTTTATGCTGATTTTTGGCAAACACAGGGAGGATGTGACAGATGAAAGGCAGTCAAAAAAGTGCACAAATTGTTAAAATCTTATTGTATTGTAAAAAGATTGCGAATTTAGGATAAATTTATTTTTGAATTATTTCTTATTGGATTTGTTCACATTAACTATTATATGATTTATTTGTCATTAATTATACATAAAACACAATTCAAATCTAAATATATAATTATATTTTAAAGACAATTACACATTTTATTTAACCTAGACACTATTCAATCTATATATCGACATAACTCACACAACGTAAACAACGATTTAAATCTACAGTTGTTTGAATTGATTTTGAATTGTGATAAACACCAATCAATTGGTTATAAGTAATTTTGAAATATATTTTTTACTGTTCTTTGACATAGATTTGAGATCAGAATTAATTTATTAGAATATAAGTTATTTTAGAGTATTCTATGCTTTCGGAATAGTCTTACTCTCAATAAGAATAATAAGATAATAAATAAGGAATGGACTAGAGATTAGTTTCTAGAGCTGACCAGATTAGACAGTATCCAACTCGATGTCAATGAGTTGGCAGCTGATGAACTACCTGTGCCCCACATATTAGACATATTGGGCAGCATTAGTAATGTTCGCGCGTCATATCGCGGTATCAAATGTTCGTAAAATTTTGGACTCAATAGTGGTGTGGACTGGGCTGTGGAAACGGATGAAGAATGTATGGGTGGAAGTGCTAAGTCATGTCTCCGAATGGGTCGGAACGATGAGAAAGCACTTGCATAACGAGATGCGGCCAAACGTAGATCTATTAGCTCTGATGAGAGCGTTAGAGATCGAAGTTTCGATTCATTATATGCTATTTCAGGCGCCAGTAGTTGTTGATTGAAATATGGAAAAGTGAGTGGATTTGGATTACTGTTTGTTTGAAGTAATTGGGTTTCGTGTGTCGGTCGGATCGACAAACCAATCGACTGTTGTTCTGCTTTCCTATTCATTGCATTTATATCTATGCTATTAATGTTCAACTGTTTTACAATCGATTTGTCGTCGATTTTATGAATTGTTTTAATGAGATTAACGTTAAGTTGTTTTGTTGCCGTCTTTTTGACTTTTCGCGGACCTCTTTCTTCTTGAACGGCTATTAAATATATAATTGACAACAAATTTGTTGAAAAACTTTTTTGTTAAGCAATAAAAACTACTCTCACGGAAGAAAAGTTCTTTTCTTTCTCTCTCTTTTATTCTTTAATAGTATTTACATAAGAATTCAGAACATATTTAATGATTGAGTAATAACTCGGATTAAAGTCAGAAAAATCACAATAAAATTCAAATTCAAATTCAAATAACATGATTTGCAAATACATGATAAACATGCGATCGATTCAAATGAGAGCGCCAGAGGTTAGAGTTAAATAAAAATAAGAATTTGTTAAAAATAAAATTTCTCACATACCATAGCGATTCATATTGACCAGGAAACATTTTTGGAGTCGACACGAAGGACACCAATTGCGTCGCGCTTTGTCTATAACACACTCTTCAGTGCCAGCTATTGATTTAGTCATAAAATTTTATTATTTCAAAATAATTTTATTAAGGCATCAAAAAATAAAACTGATTTTAAAGAATTCAAACTTAATATACGACATACTTATGCACCGATAGCTCACTTTTCTTCTGATGCTTCGCTTGAAAAAACAGGAACAGCCGTCACAACAGTAGACGCCATAGTGTTTGCTTCCGATGGATGGGATGGAAAATAATTATTTTATAATTTAATTAAAATTTTATTTTTTAAATCTTGTTATAAATATAAACAAAATTATAAAAATAAAAATTAAATTAAATAAATTTCCTATAAGTCAGACATAACACTATACACTATACCCATAAGACTTATCGCCACAGACCTCGCAGGCCACCGGCACCGGTAGTGTTCTACCCATAACACCAACCTATCCGACCGAAAGCTCAGACCATAAAAGTGAGTTTGGGCAAAAGTTGCTGACATTTTATGGTTAATGTCGTCAAAAATAAAACTCTTGTGTCAAACAAATCAACGCCTATTCGTCACATGAGGCGAATGAATAAGAAATTTCATTCAATTTGAAATGTGATCTTAAAAGATGTGATCAATTATTAATTTGTTTGAAAAGTATTCAAACTAAGCGCTACTTTGATTTCAGGTGCAGTTACGCCAAACTCTCTATTCGTATATCTGTTTGGCTTTTATGTACTGCCATTCAAACGGTTACTCAAATGCATAATACAGTTGTCGTCAACTAATGGACAATCAGTAGAGAAATTGAATAATTGTTTGGAAAGAATAGAGAGTTCTCTACACGACATCACATACAGAGACAGAGACAGACACTCGTGTAAAGTGAGAGCAGAGCTAAGGCTATGGCCATACGCTATGAGTAGGCAATGATTGAAAATCATGCGAATTCTTCATTATATTGCTGTTAAAGCAGTAAATATAAAGTAATTCAATACAAATCGAGTAATTCTATATTAGTTAATCATTAATGCAATTGATGGCTCATTTCTGGCTCACTCTCGTCAATCAATGCCCTAGCAGAGCTGGCAGAGATGTCTGGGCACGTGGCACAGGTGCACACACACCAACATGAGCCAACATGATCGCCGATGCCATACTGTACATGCTATTCTGTATTTATAATGCTACATGCTGGCCCCACTCCTGCTTGCTCTCACATCCCCCGTTCAAATGCATTGCTTAATAATTAATGTCTTGCCTTTCAAACACTTTTGCTTCGATATGTGATCACCGTTTCTATACTCAACTTCAGTCGCAATACTATTTTTTGCTCTATTTTTATTCAATGAATGCCATTATTTTTGAATACAAACTCAAACTTTGATTTGAAAAGCTTTTTCAATAGCTTTTTGTTACATAACTAATCAATTAAAATATTTTTCAAAACAAATCTCTCAATCTCTGACAGTTCTGTTTGAGATTTTCTAATAAAAAATTTCTATTTTTATTTGTATTAATGACATTATTCACTTTCTTCATTCAATCTTTTATCAAGAACAATTAAATTTATAAATTTCGAAGTTAGCTCTAATTTAGTTTCTTTTTTTATATTTATTATTTTTTTGTTAAAATGTTTTATTTTTAGTTAATTATTAATATGTTTTAAATGCAAATATTATTTTGAGGTTAGATTAATAAAATGTAATTAAGAATTTGAGAGTTTTTTTGTTGTTGAAGTACTGAAACTTATAAAACAAATTTTACATTTATTTACTTTAAATTCCATTTCATAAAAACAATGACATATTTAAAGCAATTGTTTTCAACTTAAGTTAAATTTAGAAACACTTAAAAATAATTTTAAGTTAGAATAATCTTTTTTTTCATTTTGTAATTTATAGAAAATTTTGGGATTTCTTAAAATTTACTCAATACTGAAGTGTTAATTCATTTTTAATTATATATTTTTAAAATTTAATTTCCAAATACAAGCAAATTAATGGAAAGGATTCTCGTAAATCTATTCTCAGTTCAATTTATTGATTGATAATTTCTATCATTATATTTGAAATAAAATTTATTTTATTTGAAACAATTTTATTCAAACAAATTTTATTTTAAATTTAACATTGAACTTTTCACATTTGACATTCAAATCAAATGCTAACTAAATAAATTATATATATAAATCAAATATATTATAAATTACTATACATATTATTATATATATATATAGTAACAATCACCAAGCTAATTAATTGCATTTTTAATAATTATCAAAACCAGTTACTGAAGTAAATGACAGATTAGAAAAATTCAAATATTTATTATTTTTTTAGCGGGTTCAGATTTTTTAATTACAAATTATATTATTTGGACTTTTCTTAGCATGCACAAAAATTAAAGTCTATCTTTTGAATAAGCATTGTAAATTTCTGAGTAAATAGAAATTTAGAATTGTCTAAATATTATTTATTGATCATCTCTTGAGAAAAAAGAATGATTTTTTATATTAAAACTAATTTAAATTTTTAATTATTTAATCTATTAAAATTCAATCATAATTAATTATATTATTATATTTTTAAATTTTCTATAATGTAATAAAATAATTAAAAATTAATATCCGATTTACATTCAAAATTTTGATTTAATTTTGTTGTTTTTAATAATTATGTATTTGTTTTTAAAAATAACTTTTGCATAAATTTAAAACAAAGAATATATTTGTTAACAAATTCTAATATTAGTTAATACAATGTCTAAAATCAATATTGTATTCAATTCAAAAAATAGTTATTATTTAAAAAAATGAACCAAAACTTAGTATTCCTCTCAATCATAAGCCTAGACAATGAATTCATGTTTTCTATTATAGCTCTAGTTTTTGAGTTAACCGATTTGAATCAAAATGAATAGAAATCTTAAGCCCATCTATATATTATTTTTTGTAAAACAAGAATATATTAAAAATAACTTTAAGAACGGACTGACAAAAAGGTGTTGAAAAGAGGTTTATAGAAGATGTGATTGAGTTTTAGAAATTTTCTATTCAAACGATTATATGAAAAAAATAATAATAATAAACTTAAGAATAGTATTTGTGAAATTTGAGCCATCACTTCACTCAGTGCTTAGTTCAAACGATTTAAGTTTTTTTTTAAATATTAAATGATTTGGTTTTAAAATATAAATTAATTTAAAATTAAATTCTGCAAACCAGATTTAAAAAATTCAATTTTTATATTATTATTATTATTACTTTACTTTAACGGGTAATTTGATTTTTAAAATGCTTTTTATTTCAAATTAAAAATATTTTTAGAAAATTTAAGTTTAAATTAAGTTATGTCTGTTTTGCATATCAACTCATACTGTATAATACAGTAGTTTATTACTAAATAAAATTTGCGATAAAAATAATATTCCTTTAAAATTGTTATCTATGCCACCGGTATTTGACACTACGTTTTCCATTCACTTGTTTTTGTAAGAATTTACAAACATTTTGCAGTCAAATACTTTTTATATAAACCAATAAATATTAAGTTTTTTAACTCAAAATTAATATTTAATAATTGCATTATTTGTGGATTCAAAGATAGTAAAATATTTATTACTAATTTGAAACTCAATTGAATTACTAAAAACATTTGAAGTACAAAAATTTATTCTAATTTTAGTTTAAGTACAAATTTTATAGAAATGATAAAATTACACATTAAGTTGACTAATTTATCATATTTTATATCCTGGGATATCCAGAATAGTAAATTAATTAAAATTTTGTTGATATATATTTTATAATAATTGTTTTATCTGTTTTTATATTAATCAAATAAATTTTTATCTAAGAAACTGTTTATAAGTCCAATCAGTATAATAATAATTTATACATTAGTAACAATACTTTCAATTAACAAATCTTATTATTAAAACTAATTAATTATTTACTTGTTTAGAAGTCAAATGATAAAACATTTTGCTTCATATGAGGATATTCTCAGAAATAACACGATTTTCGGCAACAAAGCAAAAGCGAAGGCAATAATACTCTGATTTTTATTACGATTCAAATAAACAAATAAATAAAATAAGATTTACTTTTTCTTAAGTCAATAATTGTGTACAAAATCCTGAATTCATCACTAGTTTTACTGAATAATACCATAAAAATTAGATAAATAGATAAGAAATTTAATTACTTTATTATATTACTATTCAAACAATTATTTGAAAAAATTCAGATTAAGTGAGTGTAAGAGAATATAAGAGAAAGAGAATCTTCTGGTATATTACGTTATAAATGATTTTTACAGCAGTTATTGTTTTTTATTACTGTTTAACCAATCATAGGAAATGATTCTCTGAAAGTGATGTCAAAGTACATCAAAATTGAGACTAAATTGAGAGTAAGAATAGAAAGAGACAATTGTGTGAATTTGATGGTCACTTTAGTAGAGCCAGTCTTAAAGTTAAATTAACTTTTGTTTGGAGTTATTCAACAATTTATTTGCAGCGAATTTTTTAATTACTGCGCTTTTCTGTTAAATCATTTAAATGGTATCTAATTATAGTATTTCTTAAAATAAATATTTAAAATCAAATGTCAATTATTTTTATTATATCTTTGATGGCGTTTCCCCATCTCTGTCAGACATGTATACATAATCTGAACAATTTTTCCAAATATTTATTGTATCCTATTTTTACGTCATTTTTCTCATTCACTTACTCACTCTTACTCTAATAAATAGTTTGATTAAATTGAAGTAAAAAGATATTAATTAGATACTGAAATCAAACGTGTCAATGTTAAGGAGTGCTAGAAGTTATGTGTCTAGCTATCAATTTAATTGACTCAAAAATTCTTCCTAATAATAAAATTAAGAATATTTTCTACAATTAGTGTAATAGCAATTAAAGTATATTTATTTAATTTCTTTTCTGATAGCAATAGAAGACTTTATTAAAGAGTGAGCGAAGAGTCGAAAGAAAGTTATCAAAGAATAGACTCAATAAGTCAGTCAAACGTTGGGCTGAGAGTCAAAAGGAATGGAATTAATTGCTTCCTTGTTAATAAATGTGAAGCTATTTAAGTAAAAATTAAAGTTTTTAAATTTTTTTGAAAAGAAAAAGAACAAGTTCAGTCAAAGAAATAAAGTCCTGAAGAAGTGAACAGTCTAATTTAATAAATGGATTTCACAAAGCTTATTTCACGACCTAATCCATACGATTCGGCCAATATTATTAACCGAAACTTTTTCTGGTTTGTAGTTATTGTTAATTTGTTGTTAATTTTATACTCTATTTTTATTTTTATTTTGATTATTATAATTATAAATTTTTTTAATTAACTTATAATTGATGAGAAAGTTATACAAAAAGTGACTTTAATTGTTTAAAAAAACTAAGTTATATAGTCTCATAAATTTAAGCCTAAAAGTGATTCTAAATTTGTAATTGTTCATTGAATTGTAAATTAAGGTGGGTCAATCCATTATTAAACCAGGGTTACAAAGACGAGTTAAAAGTTAGTGACCTCTACAAGAATCCGAAAGTCGACGCATCCGAACGATTGGGCGCTCGACTGCAACTGTAAGTCCTTTTCAATCGATTATATCGTTTTGTATTCTAATCTAAAATATATTTTCGTATCTGTGCTAAGATGTTATGAATTTGTAAATAATTTTTTTTCTTGAATTTAATTATGTTTTTAAGCGAAATACAAGCTATACTCTTTTTTACAATTATTGTTTTTATGTTGTAATATATTTTTAACATGGTTTTAATAGATTCAGCAATTTAGTATTTTGTTATTTAAGCTTAAATATTGTGTTTTTTCTTGCGTTCAAGTTTTGAATAGAAAGGATTACATTATAACAGTTTTCCCAAATAACTCAGACATTAGTTTGAGTTGATTTAAGTCAAAACATATTTTTATATTTTATATTCGGAATAAATTTAAGCATTTTGAATTGAATATTTATCAAATAAGTCTTTTTACGTGCTATTCAGTACTTAATATAACTAAACATTTAAAGTAAACTTCAATCAAATTATTAATATTTTCGAATAAAAGCTAAAAATATAGTTAAGCCAAATGCAAACCACTTTGGGTTATATACACTACTGTTTAGCAAATAAATCTAAAATTGAATAAAACTCCTATAATAGGAATGTGCAATAAATTAGTTTCTCAAACATGTTCTCATCGACTCATTCTCATTCAGACTCATTCAGACTCATCCACAATCACGTAATGTAGGTTTGATTGTCTGCTTTCGCACTCAACACAATTTGCCAATAAGTTTATAACATAATAACATTTCAAATTCAAAGTCAATTCAAACTTGGTTTCCATTGATCTCTAATTAGCTTCAGTTTACACTTGAAATACAACTATTTTTTTTCAGCCAACGTCCCATTTAGTGAAGTTTTTCATGTTTGTTTTTCGTTTTGCCACTCAACAACACTTTTCAAACCTATATTATGTAATACAGTATATTGTCAATGGGTTATGCACTAGCTTATTAATATGCAAACAATTAAGTTATTATAAATGCAAACAAAACTACTTTACTTAACATTGTTTTTTAAATATCTTTATATTATTTCATTATTTGTACTACAATTCCTTAACCCTTTCACACATTAGCTAGCTTCAATTGATGTGACAATAAGTTTGTTTTTAATTTGTTTAAAAATTAAAAGTTATCTTTAATTGAAATAAATGCAAATTAGCAAGAAATTGGATTTTAATATTTTTAATGCTTAAAAACTTAGATAATTGTGCATGAATTAATTAAAATTTCTTAATTAATTTTTAAAATTGCAATTAAACTAATTTAAAAAAAATTAAAAACTTTAAAAAAGTTTACTCACAAAATAATATTTAATTTTTTTAATTACAAAACAAATTGTGCTTTTAACTAAATGTCAATCTAACTATT
>JAQFXP010004453.1:0-10674 GCA_034693685.1 Belba bartosi
CATAGTTGCAATAATAAATTTAGAAAGAAATAATCAAGGATTCTTTAATTATTTCGTTTTAAGCAATAAAGTTAGTTCTGAGAACGGCTGTATATAGATTTGTAAGTACACACATTTATAGTAAATATTAACAAATAAATAAAATTTTTATACTATAAAATACATTTATCTTTTTTTAATTTCTAGAAACATTTATTTGAATTTCTTTATAATTTCAAACACAAATTGTAATATTATTCTAGTTTTATCATTTTTTATATTCTGTTTAAGTACTAATATAATTATTAAACTAAATAGTTAATTAGTAAATAAAATAAACAAATAAAAATTTTCAAAAATAAAATAATTTATTTTAAACTTAAACATTTACTTTGTTTTGTTAAAAACTAACAATGAAAAACAAGTAATCGTTTGCAACATTATAAAAATTATTGGTATTTTTAAAACAACTATTATAATTAAAATTAACTATGCCCAATTTAAAAGCAAAAAATAATAATAATTAAATTGCAAACTTACTGATTGATTGGCATGATAAAAATTAATAAAAACAGATAAAATAAATTGAATTAGTAATTTTTTTATTTAATTAATAAAATTATTTTACAGTTTATTCATAAAAGATCTATTCTTTTAGCATAAACATTTTAGCCAAAAAATCATTTTAAATTTTATCTTATTTGCGGCTAAAACTGATATAATTGGTAAGACTTAGGTTTTTATCATGGGGAATATCATTATGATGATTTTTTATGCTCAAATACAAACACTTAATATTACAACATAACATTTAAACATTAAATATAATTTTTAATTAGTTAATTTATTATTAAAAATCAAATAAAGTTTTTCTTTTATTAAAAACTTAAAAATAAATATAAAATCAAAACATTTAAATCAAAAATAATAATTAATTTGATAAAAAAATAGAATTTACTTTGTGTGTACAGTACTACCAGATACAAAGTCATCATAATGAAAACCTAAGTCTAAAATTAATTTTTTTAAAGCTGTAAACGAGTAACTGCAGTAACATTGTAAGAATTGCAGTTTAAATAGGCATGTTTATAATAATGGAAATGGTAACTTAATTAATCTCTAATTGATTTCTGTTAATAGGAGCTTCAATTCAATATAAAACTCAAATCCGATTAGTTTGCAATACTGTAAGTGAATTAAGTTTTACATCAAAACTGAGGTTAAAGTTCTATTAATTAAATTCAATTTAATTTTGCAAACAATGCAATTGACAAGTAATGAGCAAATGATTGAATATTGGCTTTATTTCTCTTTAAGGCATCAAATCTATTCTTTTAAGTAAAAAAAACGACCAAAGGATACAAAAAAGTATGTATTCTTTAATATAAAACAGACAAAAATGTGACATAAATAAGACATGGCAATTTATAAATTATGCAAAATTGCTTTTTAAAAATGCACCGTTTTGACTTTTTACTTAAAAGATAAACTAGCTTGGTATAGTAAAATATAGTAGAATTTAGATTGACTATTAATTCAATTAAATAATTGTATTTTAATAATATTAGCAAGTTTATTTTAAGTTTAATCGAAGAAATAATCGAAACTCACGTAAGAAATCATTGGAATATTGAACGAATGAGCCATTCGGGCCTCAAAAACACAACTTTCCTGCGGCCCTATATAACTGGCCACCTGTCCCTCTGACCACAATTTGGCGGTTTGTCTAATACTTTCGGATTCATTGCCATAAGTCTCTGCGACAACAAAATCCAAACTATTATTATTGAAAAGCGGTTGAAATGCATTGATTTCTGCGACGGCAAGACTTATGGCACCAGATATCTGAAGACCAGGTCTTGAATACTCTTCATCTCCGGGTTGGCGCTGACTGCCAGTCAGATAACCCATTAAAAACTTTTTGCTTTGCGTTACACCAATTATAAGCGACAAACTTATTATGAAAACATTCAGATTAAAGATTAAAACACGTTTTAATAATACCATTTGGTTTGAATTTTGCAAATTTTGCCTAAATTTAGGCAATTTTATTCCAATTTAATTTAGAATTTAACTTCAATTAATCAAAAAAGTAATTTAAAATCAAATAAAAATCAACAAAAACTTGGAAAACAACCGAAATATCAATATTATATATGCGATAGAATATACGCGACTGACGAGTGAGTAGAGACAGTAGAGACAGACTGAAAGTTAGAGCACTTGTGTTGTGATTGAAGAACAGGTGTGCGAAGTGTGCGAACAGATTCACCACAGACTCACTGCATATGAATAGAGAGCGTGAGAGTGAGATCGAGAGCGAGAGTGAGAGTGTGTTCGATGGGAGGAGAGTCAGAGTCTTAGTCTGAGTCAGTCAGGAGAGTCAGGAGACGTAGATATAAAGAAAGAAAAATTGGAACAAAACTCAAAACCTTTTCACTCGATTATGATTAAGTAAATTAAAATTAAATTAATTCAAATTTTTCTGATTGAGATAAGTGGCAGAAGTAGTCGACCGACAAATACCGACATTACTTTGAATTGAAAATAAACTGCAAATAAAAAAAAATTGAAATTTAGAACTTGTATTCATTCAGACTTACAGTATTATCTTAACAGGAAGAATTGAATTTTAATTATTGTTGAAGTTGACTTATTAAAATCATAAAATTGTTTTTATAAATTATCTCATTTGCATAGATGATAACAATAAAGATAATAAAATTTCTACTGTTTAGCAGCATATGTAAGCCTTTATTTGAGTGATTTATAAAATTCATTATTAATTAAAAATTATTAAGCTCTATTGCAAAATACAAAACTTTTTCTTAAATTTTCAAGTTTAATGCTTTTAAATACAAACATTGAGTTTACGAACAAATTGAAAATAAGCTTGCCTGATTTAATGAAATTTAACACTATTTGGCACTTAAATCTAATTTTTAGCATGTATTATATTATATTTGAAGTTATTACAGCAATTCATTAGGAAAGGATATTAGTGCCATTCTCTAATTTGAAAAATTTGCATTTATCCCTTTATCATTTGAAATGTTCAAAAGTACCCTCTACGATTTTATTTTAATTTTTGCAAATTATTTTATCTAAATTAGTGCTAATAAATCCAGATAAAGTAGTATATAAATAGTTAAAGTGCGTCATAAATATATAGGTTTTTGCGAATAAATTTGTTTTATTAGTTTTAAAACTGAATTAAAACTTTTAATGAAACACTAGTTGGGAAATATGAAAGACAGAGTAGTCGATGAAAGTTATTCTGGAAAAGATGAAACACAATCTTTATTAACTTAACTTAACATAACTTCTAAATTCGTAAACGTTAACGGCAAAGATTAAAATAGTTAATTTATAAAACGTTAAATTAACCAGAAATTGAGAAGATCAGCCGATGCAGGGGGAGGGGGAATCAGTGGAGAAAATTTTCTCAAAATTTTGGCCAAAAACCTAGGGGGAGGGGGGGGTATCAGGGGAGGAATTTTTCCACAAACGCTCAAAAACCCCATATATTTATAATGAAACTGGATTTAAACAAAATTTAGTTAATTTAACTAAATTTAAACCAGATTTAACACCAATTAAAAAAAAATTTCCTAATTTTGGGCAAAAATTCGAGGTACCTTTTTGTGGACCAAATGCTAGGGGGGGGGGGGTAAATACCAATTTTCAAAATCAAAGGAAATTTTTGGCTGATCTCCTCTTCACGATCCCTGCTTTACAGCTATTATTAGAACTTGCAATATGTCATTAAACCGTGCGGTCAAGTCAAGCCACTTGGTTAAAATTCTAATTTGTAAGTCTCGATCAGCTCTTAAATAGCTTTCATTAATTTGGTTAAGAAGAAGGATTGCACGAAACGTGTTTGCATCGAATATCGTGGGCTCAACAAAAAGACAGCCAATGCCGTCTTTGGCAAAACTTAATTTTAGCTATTAACATTAAATTAGTTATAAAATAATGGATTATCTTGGATTTAAATATTGGCCGTTTTTACCTGAGCTTATTACTATGTCACAGTTTTAAACAAATTTATAAAGATTTATAAACTATGTTAAAAGCAGCATTTTATCAATTTTAAATAATTTATTTAAAATGCTTAGAATTTTTATCGGAGTTTATAAATTTGCTGTTGATTGTTTTTGAACATAATCTAATGATTAAGACAAAAAACAAACAAAATTTAACTTATAGGCCATCACTTTGCATAGTTAGATTTAATAAAATAAATTTTAAAATATCTAAAAATTAATTACAATATAAACCCCGCATTACAATATCCATATATAAGATTACAATATTGATAATATTATTAAATTCAAATATCGTTTACTTTTTAGTATTATTCTACAATATAGCGACAAAACGGCTAAAACTTTTGCATTAATTTAAAAAATAATTTTTGAATTAAGCGCTTAATTGGCATTCACTTGCATTCAAAACGTAATTATTGGCTAAAATCATATTTAAATCAAATTTATTGTCAAAATCCGAAATCATGTCATTAACGCCGAAAGATCTGATATCACTTCTTAGGTTTGTCTCAATTAATGTCAATTAATTTGATTTGATTTGAATCTAATCGATTGTATTGACTCATTGACTCATTGAATAGTGTATTGAGTGAAGACGTGACAAACCACTCGACATTCGAGACAATCGGACAGACATTTCAATCACTTCTGTCGAAATGCGATGCTTTCAGTATTGGTCTATCGATTACAACACTCCTCCAACACCACGATCTCATCCCCGAAGACACCCAGAAGTTGAGCGCATTATTCCTTTTGTACGAACTCTATCGCAATGAACACATTCTTAGCAATCCTTTTGTTCCGGTTTTTGTCCAAATACTGGTCAGTCGTTAGACTATTAAGACTTTTAATTCGATAATTCGTTTATTTTTGTTATTTATATATATATTAATCTATTAATCGTTTAATGAATTAATTGATTGTTTTGTCGATTCAAAAGAATCCGACGAAAGAAGTGACGAAAATGAGCGCCAAATCGAAACACGAATCCAATTCTTCATCGATTTGTTTGCCTAAACTGTCGAATAGAGAAAAGTATTTCATTTCTCAGTTAATCACTTCCCAAACCAGTCGACCAGAAGTAAGTCATTTGAGTCATTAAGTGATTGGTTTAACCTTTTATTGATTTAATAATAATCTGATTAACAGCTCATAAAACAAACGCCAAAACAAGTGATAAATACAGAGATTCCAAGCGATAAGGTTTGCAAACAATTAGATATTAATTGCAATTAAATTAATTAAATGTTAACAGAATTACGATATTAGCGGTCTTTTGGTGTCTTTGGCCGAACGCCAATCAGAGCTTCCCTTCACCAGCAAAGCAGGCGTTCCGACCATTATTGCCGATCCCGACAATAGACCGTATGTTTGAATGCATTAGTGATTGTATGAGTGTTTGAAAGCTTTGAATAATTGTGTTTCAGTGGACTCGTCGTTGAGAACGAAAGTGAATCGAAAAGAAAACTCTTGGAGAGTCTGTTCTGCGGCCCTAACCCCAAATGCGAGCAATACTTTAAGCCGGATATGGTTCGCATTCCTCCTCCACTCCATACCAGTCAGGATGAGGTTTGGCTTCTTTTCAGTCGATTTCTTATAATTCTAATTACATTTGTATTGATTCAAACGGACAGTTGGTTTGGATCTTCCCATCGGAACTGAATGACCTGAAGCCGTGTTGGGACTCATCGATGTGTATAAGCAATACAGTGGGCGTTGAGGCGAAGCGACTGATGAGTAAAGCATTTAAAGGTTCGCTTTCCATTGCACAGCAGCAGCAACTGCTGCAGGAACTGGAGGCCGACCCGAAACTCACCTACCATTTGGGTCTGACACCCGCCAAACTGCCAGAGCTCGTCGAAAACAATCCATTGATCGCTATCGAGGTTTTACTCATTTTGATGCAATCGAGTCAGATATCGGAATACCTGTCCGTTTTGGTCAATATGGAAATGTCTGTCCATTCGATGGAAGTCGTGAATCGGTTGACCACAGCCGTAGACTTGCCGACTGAGTTCATGCACTTATATATATCGAATTGCATCCAAACCTGTGAAACCATTAAAGACCGGTATATGCAGAACAGACTCGTCCGACTCGTCTGTGTCTTCCTTCAGTCCCTCATTCGGAACAAAATAATTAATGTTCAGGTGATTAGAGTTTAGTATAGTTAGAGAAGGCCTGTAATCAACTCTTTATTCAATGTATATAAAACTTAGAATCTATTTACAACTTATTTTACATTTGATTCATAGGATGTGTTTATCGAAGTTCAAGCGTTTTGTATAGAATTCAGTCGAATACGAGAAGCGGCGGCTCTTTTCCGACTACTCAAGCAGTTGGACAGCGGAGACATTCAGAACATCGGCAATAACTCCGAGTCTTCGTCACCAAATCAAACACAAATCGATGAAAACAGTCAGAAATGACTGAAATTTTCGAACAATTATTTTTAAATAAAACAATTATTAATAATTAAATAAACAAATTATGGTTTCAATGGCTTTAGTCCGAGGACAGCCCTCTTAGCATTTTCTGCATCTATTGCCAGTGCTTTCGGGTCTTTGGGTTCTCTCTCTTTCTCTTTCTTTAGTTTTTTCTTTTTCTCTATTTTCGGAGATTTCGAACGTTTTCTCTCTTTTCTATCCCTTTCTGAACGCCTTTCTCTCGAACGAGATCTCGATTTTCTGGATCTACTTAATGGCGGGGAATGTCTTCGCGACAGAGATCTGTTTCTGTTCCGACGCTCGGATCTCGACTTATCGTACGATTCCTTAAAAATTGATTTATTATTGAAATGAATTTCTGAGAGAATCGAATCGAATTTGTTTGACTCACCTCTTCAGACACGTCCTCCGACTCGGACTCGACGTCTGCCTCCAAGTCGTCGTTGAGGACACTAACTCTTGGCCCCAATTCTCCGCTTTCTTCGTGAACTTTGCGCTTTAGAATACGCGGAAGAATGACATCAAAGACTCGGTCTTCGCGTAAGAGACTGTCGATGAACTCATCCATATGTATGACATCGAATGTTCCCATTTTGGACATTCGTCTCAGTTTCCGGAAGTCGTTATAAAGCGGTTCCAAATACTTGAAGATCTCTAAAGAGGTTCCGATAAGTCTGAGATAGAAAGCACCCAAAGCTCTGACGTATTTGAAGTCCTCCTGTCGTATGAATTCAATGACAATGTCTTTGTCCGGTTGTATCTGAAGTAGTTTCAGCACAAGACACAGGAATGGCGTCGGCTTTACGTTTCCGCTATATATTCCGCCGATATATCGAAGTTCTATTCCTTTGTCTACTATTAGCTCCGCTGAAGAGAGAGAAGAGATAATTGAATTAATTGAAGTCAATAGAAACCCAAACTAATCAGATGTCTGACCCGTCAGTGCAAAGCAGTCTTCCTTCCAATACCTCGACTCATAAATTCGAGTTCGGATTATCTTTTCGATCAAATACTGCGGATTAGTTCCATGTATTGTCTTCGCGTCTTTGATGGTTCTGTTGGCCATTTCGAGGAATGACCACTAATTCAACGATTATTTGAAATTTTCAATATTTTGTTTGTCTTTCACTTTCACTACAAATAACGTAATTCTTAATCATAGCTTCGTTTGAATAATTCAATGCATAAAAGGGATAAAAATATTATTGAAATTAACGTAATTTATGAATGCAGTCACACATTCTGATTGCAGTCTATTAAGAGTTTTATATTTTGTAAAATATAATCAATTAAATTGATTTCAAATTGATTTTTAATTGAATTAATGACTGATTCAAATGAATTTTAATTGAATATAAATATCTATAAAAATAACATAAAATAAACAAAACTTTTCGGTCAAACAATTTTCCAAATATGAAAAAAGTAATAAATTAACTAAAAATTTAACAATATTTTCGTTCAAAACAATCTTTAGTTACTTTTATAGCATTTAAATGATTTCCGAAAGTAATACAAAATTTAATTAAATATAATTTGAAAAAAAGTTTCGGTTTTTCTTCACACAAATGAGAAAACCGATAGAAATGTCTTAATTTGCATAAAAAGTCGTTTCAATTAAATGTTGTCTAAAACCGGTGTCTATTCCTCTACTCGAGGCCGAGCACGTGGTTGAAGCACTGGACGGCAAATATGATGATCGGTTGCCACGCAATCAAATAGCGAATGAAGTCGAGAAGATTGCCGTAGAGGTAGTGCGGCTTTTGGAACGGGAGGGAAGAGAACAGTTTGTTTAGGTCGACCTTCTCGCGACAGAACGGACAGACCTGCTTCTTGCCCACCAGACACCATCCATAGATGCAGTACTCGTGGTATGTGTGGCCACAGGTAAGTGTATAGGTTTTCTCGTCTGTGCCCTCGCTGTGAGTGCGACCACAAATGGCACAAATCGTTGATTTGAGTTGTTTTGACGGCAATGAAGAAGACGGCGAATAATAGCCGATATTTGCCGCCAATAAGTCCACTAAAAAATCAGTGAAATCTCGGGTCAGAACTCCGTAATAAATGCCGTAAAAGAGTAGCAAAAATCCTAAATCCAACGGAACGTTAGGTTTGACACCAAGAAGTAGATTAATTCCAAGAAGTGTTGCCATTATTAGCAGATAACCAGAAACTGCGACAACGGATGACAACGAATACAATAAATAAAACCATTTATAGACGAGTCGTGGAATTGATCCGCAGTTGAGGTTCTTATTAAACAGCGGTTTACTTATGAGAGCACTGGTAATCAGAGTGATGGCCAGCCATATGCCCACAAACCGGAACCAATGGTTGTAGAGGGAGAGCACGACCGGCACGAACCACATCCCTATCATCGATACGTTTTGGTAACTCTTGAAACTCCTTCGGCGCCAATAGATGAGTCCGATCTGAGCCAAAACTATGGCTACAATTAGGATCAGAAGCATCAGTGCGTGCATCGACTCATGGCCTCTGTGTTTCTCGTGCAGAAGGATGTGCTCTCTCTCGGCCTCTCCTAACGACGATATATTCACTTTATTTATATCGATTCCGTGGTATACGTGAGGCCGGGAGTCCCCGTCCATAGACGACTGGCCCATTTCCAATGTTATTATATATAATAGACTACCAGATCAATCAGTTGGCCTCTCTCTTGGATCTCTTTGATCTCTTGGATCTACTTCTTATATCTTCACAACTGATCCCAACTCTTCAAACAATTAGAACTGATTTGAAGACAATATTGTGAAACAATTTGTTTGACAACACATTGACTCACATTTGATGAACACTTTTATTGCAGTTTTAGTTACAATTCATTATTCATATGATTCGAGTCTATCGTCTGCTTATCGTATCGTTTCGCCAACGGATGGCGTAATTATCGATGTATTTGTCGTTCAATACAAAACTTCCAATATTTCTAAATTGCAATTATCGTTAATTTACGTTAATTTATAGCTTTTTTGTTTAATTAAACAATTTTTAAAATAAATAAATAGATAAAAACTATTAATGAATGTGTTTTAAAATGAACTGAAAAATGTGTTTCTGCCCTCATATGAACTCTCACTAAAACATATGTTTATTATGTCTTTAGTGCAGAATATTCTTTAACTTATTTTAATTTACATCTAATTTAGTAATAAATGAAAATTAAAACCTGGTTTAAACTCAATTAATCAATTTTTATATTTAAAAACTTTTGAGAAAAAATTATTAAGCAAGCAGAACAAAATATTTCTAAAAATGAATTTATTCTTGTTACTATTTCTATACTTTATTAACTTTAATAATGTTTAAAAATAGATTTAATGATAAACAGAATTATATTTTAAACATATTTAATGAAAACTATAAATATTTTCGTTTATATCAAATATCGTATTTATTAAACGAAACAAATTCTTGATTTTTGAGTCAAATTGTATTATTAGTATAAATATGAAATTCGATAAAAGCTTTTAAATATATTAATCGCATCAAAAGTTATTTCATTAATGAAAGTTCAGAAATTTGATTACTGTTTGCAAAAATGTATTATTTGTTATAAGTCTTTGGGAAATAGTCATAAATGGAATTGAAGTGTAGAACAAATAAATTGGACAAGTTTAGTTATTTAATTAATAATTATTATATATTTTAATAAATGAATATTAGAATAATTCTAAGATTAGCCAAGGTTGGTCGAGTTTGAGGAGGTATAGGGAAGGGTAAAATAGTAAATATTTTTTGTGTTATTTTGGTAATTTAACTCAACTTAACAATATTTAATTATTGAAAAATTGCTAAAAATTTGTAAACCTCCTTTGGCATTTAACAAAATATGCTGTTATATAGAGAATGTTTGATATTCTGTACCCAAACTCAGAATTTGGTTAACACTGTAAATACATGATGTTAATAGTGTATTTAATAATTTTGAATTTTATTATAATTTAAAACAAATTATATATTTTATGTTCAAATTATTAGATACAAATTGATAGGTATTTCACCAAACATGTTCAATTGGTTAAAATTTAATCAATACAGATAATAATATTTAATTAAAATATTTTAATTTATTTAAATCAACAAGGAGTTAAATTATGAAATTAAAGCTTGGGGAGGAAAATCTAGAATTTTTAAACGACGTAATTACTTAACTAAATCAATTAATTTTGTAAAAGTTA
>JAQFXP010004454.1:0-10672 GCA_034693685.1 Belba bartosi
AAATCATATGCAAACTGTTTACCAATTGACTCAAAAATTAGTATTTTTATTTCTTTTGTCTTAAAATAATGTTTCTAATTATTGTGAATAGTTTTTATCATTCCACTTAACCATAAAACCCAAAATCTTATTTTTTTCCATATAAACAATACAGCCTAAAAGCCTCCAACGTCCCCAATTTCGGCTAAAACTAATATAGTTAGCTTCTAATTGCTTTAATTGTTCCAAAAACAGTAAGCAAGTTTCTTAACGCCGTGAACAAGTAAACGGCACTCACAATAAGCCTAAACGCAATTTATTCAAATGTGTTTGGTCATATCAAATTAAAAAGTTTTTACAACTATGAATTATTTACTGATTATAATACTTTGTTAATACTACTGTAATTTTAATTTAGAAAATTAACTAACATTTTTTTATTTAATTATTTTAATTTTAATCTAGAAATTTAAATAGATTGTTTAAATTTATACCGTTTTAATGACCCTAAAATTAGCAACTTCGCATGTTATTTTATTGATAACAACGTTAATCAAGAGATGGCGATATGTATTCCGTTAAATTATAATAATGTCTTTTAACCAAAAATAGAAAATACAATATTTTTGGCTAAAATTTACAAGGAAAGGTGTTTATTTCAAAAATAATTTGCTAAATATTTTTTTTAAACATAAACACAATTTATAACATTTAAAAGTTTATAACTGATATTTGCAAATGAGTTTATTAAAACCGCTAAATAGTTAACTAAATAAATTAATTTATTGGAATTTTATTGCAATTTTAGTTTAATAGTCGAATTGTTTTTTTAATGAATGCTTACAAAATAGTTTTTATTTATATCTTTTTTAAAATTTACTAGTGAAATCAAACTATTTGTTAATTAAAACTTTACATTTATTTGATTATAATTTTAAACTTAAATGTGTTTGTCAATTTTTCGTTCATATAAAAATAAAATTATAACAAATTTGATATAAACACAGAGAAAATATTTAGCAAATCATTTTCGAAATAAACAACTTCCCTAGTTAGACAAATCGTATATGTTAGATATGTAGTAAGTTGGGTTAAACTACAAGTAATAAAAATAAAACAAATCTACATGTATAATTTTTGTATAAATTTTGTTTAGTATTGTTCTGTACAGCTTTGAAGGGCAATTCAAATTTAAAACGTTAAGATTCTTATTATAATTTGTGTACAATTTTTACTATAACAATTTTTTATAAACGGTGACTATAACCCTAGTATAGAAAACGTAAGTAATAACTAACTCTAGGAGTCAGAGTTGTCATTCAGAGCTGTACATTATTATTTTAAACTTTTTATTTTAAACCCACTACTTGTTATAGTATATGTGAAAGTTATCATTATATAAAAACACGTTCTAGGTAGAGTGACCAAATAGAAAAATGCAAAAAAGGAGTTTTGTGAATTTTTTAATCAAAAAAAAGGAGAAAAAAGGAAGAAATTTATTAAGAAATTTTAAAGAGTTTACAGATTTGATTAGATATTTATTATAAATACATTTTTGAAAAATGTATATATAGTTTCACCATGATGTCCCCCCCCCCAGCGGCTGCTCCTTTTTTTACAAGAAAGAAAAAATAAATTTTTGGTTGAAACACTTATTATAACAGCGGAAAATTTTTAATTTCTTTAAAGAGAGAAAAATTCAATATTTTTATTATAATAACAAGAAAACATTGAGTTTCTTTATTTACAACAAGTGGTCAATCTTTTATTATTAATAACGAAATTTGAGTTTTTTTTATTAATAACAAGAAAATTATTAATCTCTTTACTTACAGCGAGAAACATTTTAAATCTTTACTTTAATATCAATAAAATATTTATCCCTTATATTAATAGCGTGAAAATTTTTAATTTTTTTACTAATTTGCAAAACAATAACTTTAATGCGCATTTATTTAAGCTAGTATTTTATAGTTATTTGCAATGGTCGGACTTTGCTACATTCTACTAATAAGTAATGGGAAAAATTATCACTTTTATAGCATAATTCGGTTAATATTAAAATTCCGGTAAAAACACAACATATTTATTTTAAACATTTTTAACGAATTAAAAATTATGCGTTTATACATTGAATTATTACAATAAAAAAGTTAATTGAAATTACAAAAATTGTTAAAATAAACAAATAAAAACATTTTAATGTTTTTTCAATTAACTTATTTCGGCGATCAGTTAAAATTAAATTAAATTTCAAAAAAGATGTTTTTGTAGTTAACAATGAAAAAAATTAATTTATGCTATTTTTATTTAAAATAGATTTAATATAAATCGCAATTAAAATTCAAATAAATATTATTTTTAATTTTAGTATATTTAGACAAAACATTATTATTTATAAAATTAAATTGAATTTTTAAATATAAATTTAAGAGGAATAAGTAAAGAGCAATAGAAAAAGTAATAGCTTATCAAATCATAAGATTTTTGAAAAGCGTTTAGCTGTTTATCTGTGTTTGAATGCAGTTGTTAGTGAATAACCGGTATATTTACGTTATAATATTGTTTTTCATGCAGTGTGACTCAAACGTAGCAAAATCCTTTCAATGGTTATTTGGTTAAAAATTTTATTAAAAATGAGAATATAATTTTATAAATCTGTATAAAATGTTAATAAAATATAAATAAAATAGTATAAAGATTTAATAATAAAAATATTCATTTATTAAATTAAAAAACCGATTATTTTTAATTTATTAACAATTATCTTCAAATAAAAGAGTATCTTTAATAGAATTTAATAAAAAGTAAATAAAAGTTGAATTTAATTAAATTTTGTTATTTCATTATACGTGTGTTGGAATTGCATTTAAAGATTAATAAAATATAGTTTTATTAAATAACAATAATTTTATTTTCTGTGTTAATAACAATTTAAATATTTATCATAATTTTTAAAAACATTTAATTAATTAAAATTTAATTTTTATGTTTACTCACCAAAGAATGTGTTTAAGAAGTTATATGTTAAATAAGTTACATTAAAGAAATAAGTAATTATAAATTTTTAATTTCTGGCTTCCTAGTTGTTTTAAAGTAATTTTTTTTAATAATTTTAATTTTAAAATATTAAATTTAATTTAGAAAATGTAAAAGTAATTTACCAGGAACATTATAGAAACTATTTGAAAAGTTTTTATTGAAAATTGATATTTAAATATTATTTATTTTATGTATTGTTATTAATATTAAACATTATTGAAATAAATGTTGTTAAACAAATTTTATATTAAATTAAACAAGTAGTTCTGAATAAATTAAGTTTTAACTTAAAACTTTTAGAAAACGGCATTAATATATATTTATTTAAAAAACTTAATATTAAAATAAAATATGTTAATATTTATTAAAAATTACTTGTTTTTATGACAATGGCTACATTTTGCATGTGCAAATTGATTATAATGAAAAATTAATTTAAAAAATAATAGCAATAAATAAATTTAAAACTATTGTGTTTTATAAAATGTAATTAAGTTTAAAATTTATTTTGTTTAATCCAATCAATATATAATGACACTCTTGTATAAACACCCGGAAACTTATCCCTCCGACATCCAATGCTCCAGGAAACTATTCCAACTTGCGTCTTGCTATGAGTCAATGGACCACCAGAATCACCCTGTTGGTTAAATTAAATGATAAACAAAAAACTAATTAAAAATAAACCAACTTTGCAATAGCCTTTATCCCCTAAACTGGCACAAATCATTTTATCTGTCACTTTGGGTTTTGTGTTATTATAAATGTTCTGACATTCAGTTCGACCCTCAATTTTAATATTAACTATTAGTAAATTGTCAAAAACTGTAAAATTTAATGAATCTGATATGCCCCAACCGGCCACCACTACATCAAGTCCACCAGGTGTATCTGTGTTCTTTCTTGGAAGCTTTACTCGAGTTATAGTATTGCCATTAAGTGGTATATCAGATGATAAATTGAGCAGTGCAATATCGTAATTCAAATTAGGTGGGGCATATGATGGGTGAATAATATAATTAACGGCAGATATATTTATTCCACCAGAACTGCGTTTTAAAGAACCAAGATGGATGCGGATATTATTCTTTCTATTAATTTTTAATATAATATAAAATTAAATTATTTTAAAAATATTATTAATTATTTATTTATATTATAAACAAAAATTATATAATTCAGTATATAATTATATAATATAATTTAAATAAAAATAAATTTCTTATTTAAAATTATTTTTTAAAATTATTAATTAAACTTTTATACCCATCGACACAATGAGCAGCTGTTAATATAGTTCGTTTGTTAAGAATCAAACCACCACAAAAAAAGTTATTCCCGACATTTAAATCTACTATCCAGGGCACTTCACCTAGCGTAGCATTACGACCCCCGACAATGTAAATTACATCAGACCTGCCCTCCAAACAAACAAATAAAGAGCTAATAATTACTAATTTATTCATTTTAGAAATTAAATGACATCTGGTTTTAAATTTAATTTTTTAAATTAATATTTTTATAATTAGTTTTTAATACATTTTCGAAGAAATTGTATATATAGTTTCATCATGTCGCACCTCCTTTTTCCCCACCAGTAGCTATCTAATTATAATAAAAATTTTAAATTTGAGCTCTTATTATAATAGCGGAAAAATTTAATTTCTTTATTATAATAGCGAGAAAAAACTAAGCTCTTTTATTAACAACAAAAGGTCAATAACAAATCTTGTATTAATATCATAGAACGATAAATTCAGTTTATTTATTAATAACTAGAAAATATTTTTCTTCTTTATTTACAAGAAATTTCTTTTATTAATAACGGTAAAATTTTTATTAAATACTTATAGCAGGAGAAAATTTTAGTTTTATGTAATAACGAGAAAAATTTACCTCTTTTTATTAATAGCAAAAAAATTCAATATCTTTATTGTAATTGCTAGAAAAGATAGGACCCTTTTATGTACAACGGGAAGAAAAATTAAAAGTTTTAGGGTTAGAATAAAGTTGTCATATGCGGGGAACACGGTAATGCGAAGTAATCCGTAATGTAGTCGATAGGTTCCTCACAGATGAACAATCGTTTGTTTGGTAAAGTTGGAGTGGAGGCCCCAGGCCTCCCTGTGCTCACATTCCCGTATGTATGGGTGCTCTCAGTAGAGCCATCACTCGGGTTCACAATAACGAAACAATACATACTTTATAATAAATACTTTTAATATAATAACATTTTAAATATAAATACATTTAATAATTAGAAATCAAGTTAACACATGAAGGAATAGCTCAGTAGAATATATGTTATGGTTTACATTAGGCTTATATACATGAAATTGGAGGTTAACATTGATTTGGATGACTATAGCAAAAGCTATAGTCATTCTAATAAACTTTAACTTTGATCTAATCAGATCTAAATTCAAACTCTAAGCATGTGTGAGTCTACATGCATGAGACATCACCTTGTCCTAATTTTTGGGTAATTTTAAATTTTACAAATTAAAAATTAGTCAAAATTTCACAAAATATCAAATATTATATAAATAAAAATAACAATAAATTGTAAATAAATTACATTTAAGTTTCAAAGAAATAAATAAATTACAATAAATTTTAAATAAATTTTAACAATTATTCTAAATAACAAAAAAAATATAACAAAAATGAAAATTTCAAACAAAAAATTTAGTCAAATCTCAACAAAAATTCAAATTAACTCTAATTACAAACATAGCAATTATTCTCAATTTTGCAAAAATCAAATTATTTCAAAATCTATTTCTTACCAAAACTTAAACTTTCTAAATAATTATCAAAATAAATCAATTTTATCGCTTTTTTCGGAAAATTGGTACTCTCACTGGATGTACACTACGGGTGCTCTTTGGCTGTAAACTACGGGTGCTCTCTTGGGTTCCACTCCGCATATTCTCTGGATTCATACTCCGCATATTCTCAAGGATTCACACACAATAACTTCAAAAAAACTAAAAAAAAATGAAAAATTTCTCTAAAAATCTATACTAATTCAATTTAAATAAACTATTTTTCACGAGAAAATAAACTTTACTTTAACTCAAAGTTTACTCAATTAATCATAATTTTTAAAACAAAACTATATCCGAATTCATAATTAATTAAAAATTTGCAAAATCAATAACAAAATAAATTATTCAAACTTTAACTTTGATCTAATCAGATCTAAAAGCATGTGTGAATCTACACGCATAAAACAAAGTTATAAAACATCTGCTCTGATCTAGCAAATTTAATTTTGCCAATCTTCTACTGAATATGTATTAAAATCATACTGTTCAGTCCTGATAATTTATATATTTTAAATATTTGTAATTATTATTAATTATTTAATTATGTATTTATTTTACTTATAATTATATATATATATATAGCAGTGTTTTTGTTTAAGGCACTACTTTTTTATAGAAGGAAAGTGTCATTTCGGGCTGAAAAACGCTAAATTGAACGCATAGAACAAATATTAGAGTAGACATAAAATGTAGTGCATAAGCAAAGAAAAAATATTATACTAAATTTTTAATAAAAAAATATAAAATTTATTAAATATAAAATTAAACATTTTAATATGATAAAATTAACATATTCAAATACTTGTTATTTATGCATTATTATATTATACGTTTATTTTATAATTGCATAATATCCTTAAAATTTATAATTGTAAAATTTTGTATTTGTTTGTTTTTACTAAACTTTTGCATTTTTAAATATAACCTTTGCACTTTATTGTACATTATGATTAACGATGTAATTTTTATTAAATTTGGTCTAAAAATGTAAAGTTTGTTAATCTACATTAACAAAGTATTGCCCTCAACAAAAACACTGATATATAATATATATTATAATTTTGTATATTCGGTGCTAAGATGTAGCGGAATTCGCAATGAGTTGATTCCATTTATGTTTAGAGTTGGGCTGAATTGCGCTCGAGTAGAGTCAAGAAAATCTCAAAAATGTTTAAAATTTTGGGTTAAATCGTTAGCCGCTTTGGAAATAAAAACGTATCGGTTTTATCGGTTAGTTATCGGTTTTGACGGAATGGCTAGTGTTTTAAAATTAGAAAATTTTGAAAAAAATACGGAAATTTCTAGAAAATATCTCCAATTAGATTCCCACAATAAACTACAGATTTTTAAATATAAATATGTGCACAAAATCGATGTAATTGAAAAGGGCGCTGTTTAGTACATAAGCTATAGGTCATTCCACATTAATTGTTGATTATTTGCTTTGCAAATTAATGCAAATAAAAAATAAAAATACAATATTTAACAAGTAAAGCATTGCAAATAAAAAAAATTTTAATGTTAAATTAAAATTATGATAAAATAATAGATTTAAATTTTAATTACCAAAGATTAGTTATAAAATAATAAATATACATTTTATTGTTACTGTTAATTTTTAAAAATATTAGGTATTTTAAAAATAAATTAAATTAATATTTTTTATTTATTTGAAAATTTAAAAATTAATACTGCATATATCAATATTAATTTAAATTAATTTAATTTTTACAATAATTATAACCAAATTAATTGTTCAAAATATTTTAAAAGCCATAATTTTAAAGTATAATTACTATTTTTATTTTGAGTTGTTTAAACTAATTTTAACAATTTAAATTTTAGTTTTTTGTTTTATAAAAACATTCAATTTTTAATAACAAAAATTCAAACTTTTGTTTATAATTTAATTTAAATAGTTAAAACAGTTGAAAATGAACAATTTAACATTTAAATAAATCTAACTTACTTGTAAACATGCCCACAGGCCACACCCAAATTTCATTATAATTAATTTTGAACAAAAGTATATCATATATAATGTAAAAAAATTAATTAATTTTTTGCTGAATTTCACTTTGTCCACAATTTAAACTAGATTACTTGTAAGTTTTATATGCTTTCTGTATATGTTTTTTTATTTGTATGTATACGTTCCCAATTCATGCTTTTGTGCAGTACAGCAATACAGCAATTGTCGGCTTTACTGCTGCACGGCTTCAAATCGAAATCTTTGTTCAATGCGTGTGGCAGTAAAGCCGACAATTGTGTTTTGCTGTACTGCACAAAAGCATGCATTGGAAACGTATAAAGAAAGCATATAAAACTTACAATTAATCTAGTTTAAATTGTGGACAGTGTGAAATTCAGCAAAAACTAAATTAATTTTTTTACATTATATATGATATACTTTTGTTCAAAATTAATTTTAATAAAATTTGGGTGCGGCCTTTGGGCATGTTTACAAATTAATTTAAGTTTATTTTACATTATTTTATTAATGTTGGATTAATTGAAGTTTAAATTTAAATTAAGTGCAAAATTAATTTGAGTAAACCTACGGTTTCCGTCAAATATTTGCATTTTATATAAACCTTAAATTAAGAGCAACGGCGCAGTGCTCATCAACTGTGAGTCAGTCGCTGGTCAGTTATGGACAGAATCTGTGGTTCGATAGTCGAGTAACGTTATGGAGAGACCGAACGCAAGACTATGAATACAATTATTATTTGTATTAAAATTTAATTTATAATAAAATTATAACCAATTATAATAATCTTTTTTGGTTTATTTTTGTATTTTTAATTTGGTTTTACTTATTTTTGTAAAATATAATAATATTTAAATTTAATTCAAAACAAATTCTATTTAAAATTTATTTATTTAATTTTAATTATAATTTTCATTAACTAGTGTTTCGGTGTATTTAGTCGATGGAAACTAAAAATAATCATAAATAAAATTATTAAATTACATAATTAATAATTAGAAAATATAAATAAACAAGACTAAACAGTATGTCCTTAATACATTTTCGAAGGAAGTTTTGTAAAAGTCTACTTTATAATTCAGAACACAAGTTTAATAACTGCTACAAAACTCCGAATTTTAACTTTATACTAAAATTAAATATGTGGTCACTAATTAATAAATCTTCAAACTATAAATAAAATAATCTAATCCAATTGGAATTTCTTGAAACTAATTTGCATAAAACTCAAACAAATGCCATATAATTGTACTCATAATTTTGTTATAAGTTTATTTAAACAAACATAATTGTTTCTAATAAATTTCAAGGATTGCAATTAATAGAAATAATCCTTATAAATGCCGTCGGCCTTCGGTGTTTGGCAAACTATAAAATCAATCCATACAGTTTTAAGATGATAAATTTTATTTATCTATCAAGACTTATATATTAGACTTAACAATTTGTCATTAATAAGTTGTTAATAAATAAAATCCTTGTTAATACTGCATATACTACATTGGTGCTGTCACTGCAGGCTTATCCTTATACTGGTTTTTAAGATTACCGTTAACCTAATGGCAGCTTTACTGGTGCCCTTCTACTGGTGCTCTCTCTTGGAGTCTTACAGCATTAAACTTGTCTGCAGACAAATGTATTTTTTTTATCATATTTTAGAATTACAATTTTGGATTATCAGATAAATGTCGCATAGCTGTATATAACATTAATTTTTTAGCAAAAGTTTACTTAAACCTCAAATATTTAATATTTTTAATGGACTGGTACACACATTAAATGTTCAAAATGAACATGTTATTAATATAAGCATTGCAGAAACTTTCAATATATATGCAATTAACCCCAATTCAAAAGAAAAATTTGAGCACATACAGTATATGTAATTTAATTTCAAAATTTTAACCGAAAAATTAAATTGCTTCATTGTAGTAAATGTCACTGGTCAGTTAAATCTGTGGTTTTGAGAGTCAACTAATGCTATAGAGAAACCGAACGCCAGACTATGAATTCAATTATTAATTTATATTAAAATTATGTTTTAATTAATTTTTGTTTATATTTAAATTATTAATATTTTTTTTGTAAACAATAATAAATATTTAAATTAATTTTAAAATGCCTTCTATTTATTACTTATTTATTTGTAATTTTAATTTTAATTAACTGTTGTTTCGGTATATTTGGTCGATTAACAGTCATAATAGTTGTCATTCAGAGGAACATAATTCTGATATCAACGTTTTGTATGGATTGAGTTAAGTCTGAAACCATGAATTACACAATGAATTCACATTACAAGCATTCGCTAAAAAGGCGTTTAGTTATCACATAAATTATGACATAAATGTGACATAATATAGAAGTTAATTGAAAATAAAAAATTTTACTTTTAAGGAAAATAAAATGTAATAATTCGACATTAATATATTTGACATTACCATATTCAACATTACCATATTCGATATTACCATATTCTACATTACTATATTTGACATTACCATATTTGACATTACTATATTTGACATTACTATATTTGACATTACCATATTTGACATTACCATATTCGACATTACCATATTCGACATTATCATATTTGACATTACCATATTCGACATAATTATATTTGATATTTCTTATAATACGCTAAACCGCCAACTAAAATAATAATTATTTAATTTTTATTTGGTTTTGGGTTGGGCTTTATTTTCCGATTCTTAACTTATAACCGTTTTATTTACATACTCTACTCCTTAGGAAGATATTTTCAATAAAAAGTTAAAATTAAACTGGCGTAGTTTTTGGTTTTATATTAATAATAGTGATGTCA
>JAQFXP010004455.1:0-10671 GCA_034693685.1 Belba bartosi
TCATTTAGTAAAATATTAATGTAAATACTTTGAATAAATCCAAATTATTAATTTTAGATTTTTGAAATAATTTTAATAATACATTAAATTTTATTTACAGTTTATTATTTCAATTAAACAAAAAAAATTTATTTTTAAATAATTAATTTTTATTATTTTAAAAATTAAAATAATATCTTTTTTGAATTTTTTATTATTTGTAGTTTAATATTTAATAAAATTCAAATATAATAACTTAAATGCAAATTTTTTTGTTTGAAAAAATAGTATCAATATGCTAACATATTTAATTTGGTTTCACTTAATTGAATTATTGTATTATATTTTAATTAACAATTATATTAAGGAATGTATTAAGCATCGATGCTTTTTAAACAATTCTTCGCAAATGTTTTAACAGTTTATATAATAAAACTTCGATTTATTCCAATTAGTTACTAATTTAGTTGCGAATTTAGAATACATATACAGAGTATATATTAAAGCAAAATTTTTGATTTAAATGGTTTCAAAATATAAACTTATTTTATAACGTTCCGAGATAATCTATATTATAAAAACAAAAAAATATTTGTTTTACAATAATCTTTGAACTGTATTTGCGTAATTATTTGTAATACAAAAACAAATTTTAAACAAATGTTTGTCAATATTTTCAATAATAAATATTATTGAAAATAGTTTTCTTTAAATTAATCATTTTGTATTCATGAAATTTTAATATTTATTTAATTGAATCAATTGTAATCTAAAATTTATAAAATTTAATATATTTAAAAATATTTATTAAAAATATATTTAAAAATATTTATTACTTATTAATTATTTAATATATTTTAGATCTGAAGCTAAAAGTTAATACTTTGTTAATATGCAAATTTAATATTTTATTATTAAAGTATTAACGTTAATATCGCTGCCAGTATTGGAACCCACAAAATACATTTTAGATATTTAAATTAATTTTAATATTGCAATATATTTTTTCTACAGTTTATATTTACTATTAGTTAAAATTAGACATTTTAAATAAATATATAAGTTAAATTATTTTGAAAAAAAATTAAACTGATAATTAACGAATATCCAAAAATTTAAGATATTGGCTTACTTATTCCAATATTCCTTAAACATTTTTAATTTAACCCAAATAAGCCAGTAAAATCAAACATTACAAATTAGACTAACCAAACAATCATTTTATTTTATTTTATTTCAATTTATTAATATCTGTAATTTCTTAATTAAAATTAAAATTTAATTAAAATAATTTTTACTGCATTTATATTAAATTATTTAAATAAATATGTTATTAAAATATAAAATAAAATTATGTTTAATAATTATTTAATGTTATATTATTTAAAAAATAATTTTGGATAAATTAGCAGTTATTAATATTGTAGAATCCAATAAATTATTGAAAGTAGTGTTATCTGACAATAATTGTTATTTGCTTACATATCAATTAACGCTTACTGTATAAAGTGTTTGTCTATAAAGAGTTTTACAATAAAGTGTTTTTTAACAATTATTGAATAACTTATGGTATTATCTGTCAATGATTGTTATATGGAAATTTAGTTTATTCATAATTATTGTTATAATTAATGGGTTATCGGGTTTAACTGGTATTTTAAAAAATTATATATCGGAATCTAGTACATTAAAGAACATATAGTATAGCACTAATTGCCGCTAATAATAGATTACATATAGCTAAATAAATAGTCATTGTATTTTATTGAAGTTAATATTTTAGTTAATCACATAATCTTATGCTGACTTAAACTATAATTATAAGTAAAAACATATTTGTAAAAGTACATAACAAAATTGCCTACATCTGATATGCAGAAGTTGTTTTTATTCTTACAAATTGCTTTCGACAACATGTTTGAAACTATAATTTTATTCAAAACATCTATGTCTTATAAATAAAAATAAAAAGTTTACATATTTATTAATTTAGTAAAGTTTAGTTAGATTATTAGTTGCGATATGTTTTAAAGTTTAAAAGTGTTTATTAACAGTGTATTTTCAATGTTATAAGACTTATAGGACACTGCGAATATTCCTTTCATGCATGTTAACTAAAAAGTAAAAGTAATTAACAAATTTATTGAAATATAAAACATAAAGCGATTTTTATTGTTAAAGTTTAAAAATAGTAATTAATTTTATAAATTAACAAGTTTACAATATAAACATTGTTTGTGAGCGGAGACTGCGTAAAATAATTGAATGTCTGGTTATATTTTTAAATGGTGACGACTGGGTTATATTCGTGATTAGCATTTAAGATAAAATAATGTTGTTTATATTAGATTTATTCAATTATCAATAAAGAAATCTCAATCTAAATCTCTGCCAATTACAGCTGTAACGTATTCTCAAATGGTTTCATAATTAATATTTAGTTTTAAATTGTTAGCTGCAATCGCGTCAATTGCACAGATAGTTTGCCTAATTATACAGAAAATTCATTTGTATAAACAGGTAATACGCAACTAAATTCTAACCCAATTTGCTTTAACATTATTATTCGAGGCATTCAAAATAAAATTGTTTGTTTGAATAGAATTTTCTTATTTACTTTAGTTTGTTTTAAAAATATTTGAATAATAATCTAATTTATATTATATTAAATAAAATAAAATTTTAATTTTAATTATTATTTAAAAAAAGATTACATTTATAAGTATGACAAAGTTTTTATTTAAACTAAAAAAATAATAAATTTATGCAAGTGTTTCATTCTAATGTGTTTTTATGCTATTTGTACCAATTGTGTAATTTATTAAAAATATTAACAATGTAAATTTATTAGCATAATAACTATAAAAACCAATTTATAACTCAGTCATGAATGTAAACAATTAATAATCGTATTAGAAAATTTAGATTCTCTTTTAGTTTGAAATTAAGTTTAGTTTGCATAAATAATAAATCAATTGTTAAAGATTAAATAAAGGAAAAATTTATGTTGAGCGTAATGCTTGTACGTATGCTTATAAAAAAGTTCAATCGCATAAACCGGCCAAAACGGCACGCTGTCAAGTTACATTATTACAATTTGGGAATATATTTGTGAAATAGAGATCTTCTCTAATCTGAATTCAGTTTATTATTCTTAAGACTTAATCCAATTTTAGTAATATGTTTGTCAACCGATTCAATGATATAGAACTATAGCAATATTTTGTATTAATTAAATAATTTTATATTTAAGCAAAAAATGTTTAATTATAAAAATCTTAAAAAATTTAATTTCTAAGATTTAGAAAATAAAATTATTTTTAATTTAACATGCTAAAATAATATTTATTTATAAAAGTATATATTACTTCTTACTTTTGTACTCCATATAATAAATAATAGTAATTTGAAATAATTTTTAAAAAACATTAAATTTTGTTTATAGTTTTTATTTACATTTATTTAAAAAGAATAATTAATTGGTTTATAAATAAGCATAATAATTGCTAAATAAATAATTAAATTAAATTGTTTTAAAAATTAAAATTTAAAAAAATAATTAACAATTTATTTAACTTTTTATTTAAATGTTACAAATTTAAGAGCAAACAAAAGAGGGAAATACGGTTTGAATAAAAAATATTTGACTAAATAATTAATACCTATATTTATTAAATACAAAGTAATGGGTATTAACAATATATATATATAATAGATTAAGTTAAAATTGGTAAGTTAGTTTAAAATATGGAAAAATATTATCAACCAGCTAACTTTTTTGTTTATTTAAATATTTTTAAAACTTTTATATATTTTAAAGTTAAAAAATACATTTTTATTAATAATATTAATACTACTATTTAGTAATATTTTAAAATTCTTCAAACATTAAATTAATTTTGATTTTAATATTTGGATATTTATTATAAAATTTAAATATTTTTTAACTATTAATTTAAAAATTATTAATAGTTATTGTAAAATTAATTTTTAAATCAATTCAAAATTAAACATAAAAATAAAATATTTTTTCAAACAAATAATTAATTCAAACAAAAACTGTGTAAACCTATACGTACGCGTATAAGCAACGTTAATATGTAGCCAAATTAGCTGAAAAATTAAATAGTGACTTTCAGAGCATAAACAAAGTAGGCGCACCGAACATACTAATTTATTTATTAATTTTTGTGCAATTTTGTTTTAGATGCAAAAATGTCTACCATGTCTGACATTTAATTGAAATCGGACCAAAATACAATACTGGCCTAAATAATAAAAGAACAAAAGACAATAAACAAAATTTCTCTAAATTTTTGCTCGTTAACAATGAGTTTATATTAGGACAAGCTATGAATTTAATTTGAAATTATTTTGAATGGTATTAAATATTAATACAAAAGTAAAAAAATGTTCATCAAAATATAAACTCGTTGATGTCTCACCAGCCGTTCAACTACCAGCAGTAGTACTGTCAATCCTGCAAATATTAAAAATATAATATTAAATTTTATTCACAATAATAATATATTTTTAATTAATATTTAAAAAAAATATATTTAAATATTGATTAAATCGTATAAAATTTTATTTATTATAATATTGAGAATAATTTAAATTCATTATTAAAAACATTTATTATGAATTGAGATTCTTCAAAAATAAATTAGTTGTCAACTGATTCAATGATTATGTTTTAAGAAAAATGTTTGTTTTAGTAAAATAATCGTTTATTTAAACATTAATTAAATAATATTTATTTAATTTTAACTGTTTTAAACTAATAAATTATAAATTATTATATAAATTTATTAAAACTTTATTAAAATAATGTAATTTAAAAAAAATTATTAAAATAATTAAAATGTTTTATATTTGAAACTTGAAGTTATTGGATTTTTAAAAAGCAAAATTATTATTTAATTAATAATGTATTAAATAATAATGCTTTTTTGCGGAATTTAAATAAATTATTTTAAATATTTGAAATAACATAAAAAAGAAATTAAATTTAAAGGAAAACTAATATAAAAATTTTTTAAATTTACGAATTCGCTTTATTAAAACTCTAAATTTTTATTACAGTTTTAATTTGCATTTTTGGAAACATATATTTAAACTATAAATAAATTCTTTAAAATATTAATTAAAATACATCTGAATAAATTGGTAAAAACTAATTATTTAAACATAAAAAAGTATTAATTTTAATAATACTAATATTTATTTTTTTAGTTAATTGTCATTTATAATTTAGCAAAAATTATATTTAAATAATTTGAAAGCTAAATCAATAATTTAATTTAAAAAACAGTTTATTTTATTAAAATAACATAATCTAAAACTTTTTGAGCCAAACAAACCTCACCAAACTTACCATAACATAACAAATCTAAATTAATTCAAAAGAAACTTGACCAATTTTGGACAAACAAATTTAAAACACTCCAAACTGTAGCTATTTAATTTTAAACTAATTAATCGTACCACGTTACATTTTAACACAATTTAACCAATTTAAATTTAATTAAAACGTATAAAGCTGCTTGCCAATTTACTGTGTATTAATTATTTAAATAATAATTGTAATTTTAAATATTAAAATATATTTAAATTAATATTTGTTAATGTATTAAAAATTTAATAATATATTTATAAAAATTAATAATATAATTTTACATTATGTGTTCTTTTTTAAAATGCAAATTTAATGTGTAAAAATATTATTCAAAAATATTACTGTAAAATTACTGGTATTTGAAATTTATTTTAATTTTTAAGTAATAAAGCTAGTAAAATTTAAATTTAGATTTTGCAAAATAATTAACTAATTTTTATTTAGATAATTTATTTAAGATTAATTTTGTTAATAAAATATTAAACAACATAATAAATAAAATATTTTAAATTTACAATTAAAATTCAACAGATTATTTTATCTAAATATGTGATTTATTAATTTAAATTATTCTAAATTATTTTTATTTTAAATAATATTTTGTTTATTAAAATTAATTTTTATTAATAAACTTTAACTATAGATAAATATTAATTAGTAAATTTAATTATTTTAATTTTCAGAATTTTTTTAATTATTTAATAATATAAATAAATAAAACAAATACTGTATTTATTTCTAACAAAATGCAAGTAAAATTTGTAAACAAAAAAAATGTATTAAAAATGTAATGTTGCTTACGCTAGCTAATTAAATATTTTTGGTTATTTTTAATCAAATATATTTTTAAAAATATAAATTTTAAAAATAAATGTACGCTATAATTTGGAAAATTTAAATTTTTATTAACTAAAACATTTTAAAAGTAAAAATTTAATTTTTTGTTACAAACTAATTTAATTACAATAAATAAATGAGCTATATTAAAGTTTACTATTTTCAAAATAATTTCAGAGCAAATATGTTTCTAAAATTTTATTTTGTTAGTTCTATATATTGATTGCAATTATTTAAACCAACAGTTTTAAATAAAATTTTATATAAATGAATAATTTTAAATTGCTAAATTTATTAAGTCCAATAAAATAAAAATATAATTACACAAACTTTTACTGGTATTTAGATATTCCTTTACATAAGTTTAAAAAGTTTTATCAATTGTTTAAAAATTTTATATAAAAACCAATATTTTAATAATTTTAAAATACAGTATGTGTTGCCTTTTATATTTTAGTTGAAAAAAATTTATAATAAAACTAAAAAATTTAATTTCAAGTTTATAAGCTAATAAAAATAAATGTTAATTTAAATTTTTAAATTTCAACGATTGTTTAAACTAAAATAATTATAAACGGCATAACAAATTTTAAATTGAAAATAAAAAATAATAAATTAATGTTTTATACTGTATATATAAATTTGAAATACAAGATAGAGCTAATTGAACTTATGTACAGATATATCTATTTAAGAGAATATTGATTATAAAAAATAAATTTTTATTTGTTAGAATATTGAAAATAATTATCATATTATTAAACAATTATAAACATTTATATTTAATTTCTATTCTATAAAAATAAACCAAATTTAAACAAATATTTAGAAACTGTATCAATAATTATGTTTTTCAAAAACGTTTTGTTTTTATAAAATAATCGAATATTTAAACATTAATCAAATAATATTTATTTAATTTTATCAATTTTAAACCAATATTTAATTTTTAAAATATTAATCATATTTACTAAAATTTTATTAAAATATTAAAATAAAAAAATATATATATATTTAATAAACAGTATATTATATTTGAAATTTAATAATAATATTTCGCTATTAATATAAATAAATACTCAATCAATAAAATACTAAACAATATATCTTCTAAGTGCAGACAAACCAATTAATTAATTTTAGATATTTGAAATATTTTTAACAAAAAATTTAATATCAATTACAGTTTTTAAATGCATTTACCTAGAAATAAATATTATATTTAAATAAATAAAAATACATTTCAACTTATCAAATTTAATAATCGCAAACCTTTAGTAAGTTTACAAGCTGTAAAACAGGATTTTAAATCCAATTAAAAATTTGTGCAATATTTATTTTTATTTAACACAAAAATGAAATAAATCACTTGCTCCGTTTTGAACTCAAGAATCAGTAACTTCACTTTTGTTGTTTTACAAAAATTATTAAATTTAAAAAATTATCAAAAATTGAATGAAAATTGTGTGAATTTTGCATACACGCAAAGAACTCTTAAAGTCAATCAATTAAAAAAAGATATTGTTCAAAAACTTTTTAGTAAAAAATAATAATTCAACTTAAACTTAAAGATAATCTCAAATAATTAAACTAAAAACCTTTTACATTCTTCCATCTTTTAATGCTTTTACTCCCACTTTTCCATTTTGGGCAACCAGTAGTCCAACCATGCAGATATATTGTTTTTATATGCTTAACAAATGGTATAAAGTTTTGATTAATTTTTTTAACTATGAGATGCATTTAACTCTAAATCTAAGTAACTAAATAAACAAATAAATATAAAATAATGTTTATTTTTAAAATGTAAAAACTTCAAATAAATTGTAGGGATAACGTACATAAATCTAAATAACTCTAGAAAAAATTGAAATCCTGTACTCAGTCATAAACTAATTTAAAACAAATGTTTTTCAACCAATGCACTGATTTAGTTTTGAGGCTAGTTTTAAGATTAAAAATAAAATAATAAATAATAAATAGTATTTATTTAAATTTAATCAATTTTAGAATTATTTTTAAAAATTTTAATTTAAAAATTTTTTATTATAAATTTTATAATGTTTTTATTATAGCAAATATAAAAATATTTATATCATGTAAATTTTAAAAGTAAATTTAGAATTTTGTACATATACAAAATTTATACTCGATTATTAAAAGTTTATAATTTATTTTATTATTGTTGATGACTAAGCCATAAATTAAATTTTGAAATTTTTAAAATAATTTTAAAAAATTTTTATATTTTATTTACAGTTTTTTTGCATTTAGCTAAAACAATTAATTAATTAAATGGTTGTAAAAATAAAAACATTAAATTTTTTATTTAGAGAGAACAATGTTCTCTACTAATCTAACCTAACCTAACATAACGGAAAATTTTTTTAAATATGTTAATGAAATGTTAATTTTGTGGCAGTTTATGTTAGTCTCAGCTTAATTTTTTTCTAATTTTTTTTTAATTTTTTTTTAAATTTACAAACTTTTCAGAGAGACTTGTATTTTGCTGATCTGTTTGATTAAATAATTTTGACAGTTTAATTTTAATTAATATATTGATATATCACTATCGGAAATTTGACTTCTTACAATAAAATTATAATAATTGATTTATACTACATTTTTTGCCTTGATAAGTCGATGTTTTATTTAAATTTTTATTTTATATGATTTAGAACAGAATTTTTTAATAATCTTTCGGTGTCTAGCATTTTTAATTTTAATAATATACAACTAATATAATATTATTATAAATGTTTCTAAAAAAATATATGTCAGGACGGCGAACATATATTACAATTATTGTCATATAAGAAATTTTATCGTTTATAGAATAGAGTCAGACATTTTTGTACAAATTTGATCAGCTATAGTAAAAATTGCTATTTAAGTTGACGCTCGCAATTAGAAGAATTTAGCACAAACTATAAATGAAAATCTAGTTTATTCTGTATTTATTATTTTTTCAAATTAACATTTTATATGTATATTTAGAATTAATAATAATTTATTTAATAACAAAAATATATGGTATATTTATTATTAGTAGACCTGGTAAAAACTGGATTGTGAGTCATTATATGCAAACTTTAATTGTAATCTTACTAGTTGCTTCTAATTATATTTTCAAAAATTTATTTTATAAAAGGCATGTATGTTTCATAAATATCAATAAAAAGCTTACATATTCATTATATTATTTAAATTTAATTAATTTGTTATTTGAGATATGTATTAATTTTTAAAAAGTATTTATTAACACTAAACAGTCTATTAGGGTTGATTGATAGGGGTTGTTTAGAGGTGGTTTGATATGTGTTGTTTAGAAGTTGTTTATAGGTTGTTTATGGGTTGTTTGATAGGGGTTGTTTAGGGGTTGTCAAATTATTGTTGTCCGACAAAATTTTATTAATTTTGTTAATTAATGTACGAATAAATTGTTGGAAATGTTTGAGACAACAGTTTGGACAAACGTATATAAGCATTGGTACATGACATTCCTGTTCTCTATGATCAGCAGACATTGCAAAATGTAATTTAATTTTGTGGAGATATTTAAAAATTAAAATAATTTAATCAAAGGTATCAAACATTTCCAACAATGCAATCGTATAGTAGATAAAAAATTATTAAATATTTACAGTTATTCAATAGAGTTTATTAAAATAATTGATGAGAGTTTTGAAAATAATAAATAATATTTTAATGATTAAAAAATTTTCATTCTTTCCTTCTAATTTGATGTACCTTTTATTCAAATTTTATAAATAATAAAAATTTTAGACTCACTACAAGAATCATCGTATTATAACTTACTTCTCTATATATTAACAAATTCTATCTAATTGAGACATTGATAGCATTTGATAATTACATTTTATAATTACTTTTGGCGTTAATTGAGTTAACTAAACAGTTTGTTTAAAAATAATAATTTTAATTAGTAAATTAATATTTTTAAGTTAAAAATTGATTAATAATTTTAAGTTTTATATTATTCGTATTTTTATAAAACAGTTAATTATAATTAAATTGTATTGTGGTTAATTCAAACAATATAATAATTAAATATTTGGCCGCGAAGATGTTATTTTAATTTTTTGGTTAATTAATAAATATTTGTTTTAATTAAGTTTATTTTTTTAACATAAATTACTTTAACTTTATTTAAAATAATGATATATATTTTTGACATATTAATTGAATTTTTAAAGCTATTTTATATATTAATTAAAAAAAAGTTACAAGTTTAATTCTCAAATTGTTTAAGCAAAAAATTAAATAGTTATTTTTTATTATTAATATATTATTCTAGCTATTAATTAAATTTTTTGTAGTAAACTATTTCTATATTTATATTAAAATATTTTGTATAAACCAATTGATATAAAATAATTTAACATATTCTATTTAAAGACAATTAAATTGATTTCTAAATGATAATAATTTCTCCA
>JAQFXP010004456.1:0-10667 GCA_034693685.1 Belba bartosi
AATGAGTTGGTCTGGAGTGCGCATTTTTGTACTACTTCGATTTTGATCACACATTTCTGAAACTGACTGTATATTAAGTATATATTTGTAATATACAGTATAAGCTAATACGAGTAAATGAATTATAAATATTGCGAAATATGTACAAATCCCTGAACACTCTCAGCACTACTTAATTATTTAAATTGAAATAAACTAAGAATTTGTGTAAAAATTTTAGTTGACGTCCAAAAGCGATTCACTTGTAGGGAAGCGTTGGCTCATCCCTGGTATGACAGCTATAGTAAAGAATAGAGTTTTAGCTAAAATAACGTAATTATATTTGAACTAAATTAGGATATCTGGCAATACGGCCAAAGACACCAATATTCACGGATCAGTTAGTGAACAACTGAAGAAGAATTTTGCCAAAACTAAATGGAGGGTAAGTGGGATTGGGATTGGGAATGGATTGATCTAATGCTGAGTTAATCTGATGTAATCTAATGGCACTACTGTTGTCTGTTGTCTGTTGGGCACCGATAGCAAGCCTACAACGCGACTGCAGTGATCCGACAGATGCGAAAGCTAGCGATGGGTAGTTCCGGCACTTCTATAGACCAAACGAGTGATTCCCTGATCACTGATCCACACAATACTGAAAGCGAACTCTTTTCGCGATTAACTAATTTGGAAACAGACGCCACAGTTAGCTCTTCCGCTGAATAGTCACAAAAATTATATCATTAATGAGTTATTGAAAACATATGAAATGAAATTTATCTGAAGTACTCTTTCGTAAAGTGTGTAATAAATACTCATTTATTAAGTGATGCAAATCTCAACCTTTGGGTCAAACTAGAAGTTTCACACATTTTCTTATCAGATCTTACGAAACATCTTTAGATATAATTAATTTTAAATATTTCGAATCAATGGAATAAAATCCAAATAAAATGTTACAAAAGTCTGCATTAAATCCATTGAAAAATATTTCATTTACTCATTAATTGTTGAAAAGAATTAATTTTTAAAAATTGTTATCAAAATGTCTGCAGTAATTGATTTGTATAATTGTATTATACATATAATTATTAATTTTATTATTATTATTATACTTATTAATACTGACGGGTTATTATGCATGTAATAGAATTTCATGTTTGAGTTTATTTTAGTTAAGTTTTTGTTGTTTTTCTTAATTTAAATTTCAAAACAAATGTAGAAATATTTGCTCTCTTTCTCTCACACAAGTGACACAATGTTCGGAATCTATGCATTTAATTATTTGTTTATAATTTAACTTTTGATTCAATTATTTTTTTATTGAAAATTTAGTTAAAATCAAAATCTAGTGTAAGTTTGTATGAAAACAAATCACAAGACATTAATTTTATACTGAATCGCAATTTTAAATATTGATCGCAATAATTGCAAACAATAATTATTTGTTATAAATATTTACTATTAAGTGATAAATGGTTTGTCTCTATTGAACAGTTCACAAAACAATTGCCAAAATCACATAACTTAACAATCCTTCAACTCATCTGGAAGTACATTCCATTCCTTGTTATAGATTTATCTTAAATTTTATTTTCAAATTCAATACTAGATATCATTCTTATTATTAAGTTATTATTTGTATTGATTTATATTTAATTGTTTCTTAATTTTATGTTTTTATTTCGACTTAATTATTGAAATGTGATTGAGATTAAGTGATATTTCTTTTAAATTCAATCAAATATTTATCCAAAAAAATAACTTTTTATCCAAAACTTATATCCAATATATCTCTCATTTATGCGCTTTTAAATTATTGTTTAAATCAATTGATCTGATTTTGATCTGAAATGTGTGCGTAAATCAATGTTTTAAAACTGTATTAAAATTAAAGCTAAAATTGAAATTAAATTTTTTAAACTGAATTATTTGTTATTTTAAATTTAATTAGAATTTTTGATGAAAAAACTTAAAATACAATTTAATTGAAACAGTTTTATAATTGTATTTTTGACAATAAATACAACATTTTTTTCGATAATTATTAAAATTTGATAATATTTTGATTGAAAATTATGCCACGACTGACGAGAGTTAATATGAGTCAACTCAGTAGTAGCCGAGAGATCGTCTTTGTTTGTATTCATAGATTTTTTGTTGGGCCGACCTCTTGGCCAACGGAGGCATCCTTTGGAAGCCTATCGGAGGTGGAGGCGGGGGTGGAATGACAAAAGTTTGTGAATCACATGGAGTCGAAGCTCTTGACTCGAGTTCGAAGCTTTTATTAAGTGATAACTCTGTTGTTAGCGTTGGAAATGCAGAAAATATGTTAGAGTACAACGACTTTCTCTTCTAAATAATAGTAAATAATAATTAATTTACAAAAAAAATGATTTTTGAGACACGTTTTCCACATTGAGCAGAGAAATAGTGATTAATATTGACCAAAATTTATATACAAAGTTCGTAAAATTGAAAAATATTTGTCAGCTTATGGTTATTCCTACTTTGAATTTAGCTCTTTATACAATCATTTTTGTAAAATCTTCTTTCAATTACTAATTGATTGCATAGTAAAGGAATCGAATAATTAAGATAACGTTGAGCTGTGCGGCCACTGACGCAGTTCCTGTAATTTCAAATTATTATTCAAATTCCAAACTTTGTATATAAGTTAATGGTTTTGTGAAATAGGGTCAACACAAGTCAATACCTGCACTCTTAAGCGCCACTTTATGGCCAACTTCTTGGCGATCGCCAATCGCTTCAACTTTCGCGCTCTTCTCTTCTTATATACGATTTCGATAACAATTAACCCAAAAGAGGCGACTATTCCAGAGAAGACTAGAATGAAAACGCCGGCCATATTCTTCATGCCCAGGGTGTAGGGGAAGTGTTCGTTTTTGCCGTCACAGTCCTTCTCACTCATTAGTATCCATTTGTTGTCCAATGACTCCATATAACCGCTTTCGTGCATTTGCAGCAAAGATAGCGTCACTTTTTCCGTCCAAAAACTGCATTCAATTCAATTCAATTCATTTGTTAATAATTTTATAGTTTTGCTCAGCTATCGTCATCGTGAAGAAAGGGGGGTTCAGCCAAAAATCCCCCTGATTTTGAAATTTGGCATTTGGTCCGAGAAAAGGTACCCCATCTACATTTTGCCGGCCGCCGAAGGCCACCGGCAAATTCTTTTGGTTTTTGATCAAAATCGGAGAATTTTTTACTAAATTAGTGCTAAATCCGGTTTAAATCTAATTAGATTTAGTTTAAATCCAGTTAAATTATGCAACATTTTATCATAAATATATGGGTTTTTTAAGCGTTTTGGAGAAATGCCTTCCCTGATCCTCCCTTGGATGCCTGGTTTTGCTTAATTATATAATTTCTAATTGAAGTTTATATGTTCCTGTTTAAAATATTAATCGGTGTGAGGTAATTATCTTTTTTATTATCATTGCAATCGATTAAATAGTTTTATATAAATAATAAAAATTAATTTAATCATTTTAATGCATGACTTCATGATTAACACAATATTAACACAATATTAACACCCAATAAGTTATCACAAACTAATAAAAGTCTTATAATTTATATTAACTTTATAGCTTTTGTATATAAAGACAGGGCTGAACAAGGTCAGTTGATTTACGGATAAAAGTGAGTAATCATAATGATTTTAACTAAAAATATCTAATTCTATTTATAACAAAATATTTATTATCTTATTTTCAAATTTGATAAAAATAATTTCAATCAAAAGCCAAACCAAAAGTAATCAGTTTTAGAGAATATAATTTCTAAGTTTAATGTCGTTAATATCACCTGTTTTTCTGTAAACCAATTCCATAACCAGAGCGACCAAACAGTTCGCCCGATATAACGAGTTCGCAGTCTTGTGCCGCTTCATACCTGTGCCGAAGACAACAATTGCTTATTAAGTTATTATTTCTATATTAATATTAATATATACATAAAAAGGTCCATTCTACAATCAAATATTTTATATCAATTTGGCATGTATAATTATCTATTAATTGTATTCTTACTCAAGTCTTGGTGAGTCCCAAATAAAAGCATCAAGTTCACCTTAATTGTAATTTATAATTATTATTACAATTCAAACGTATAATTAGCGCAAAAAACCTGATTTAAGTGATTCAATTGCCTCTTCGGGTGATTGTCTATTCGTCTCTTCCATAGTTCGATAGGCATTGAAGAGATGGACTTGACTTCGGAAAAACATATCGACAGCACTTCCCTTCACTGTCGCAAAAGTGAAACTCTCCGTCGGATTGCGTAGACGAGAGTCCTTTAAAACGATTTAAAGTTCACTATAAGTGCAGTCCTGTACTCTTTGTTTTGTTCAACAATACAATCCGGTACTCTTCAAGTTCAAATTTACCCCTTTTTGGTCTTAAACTTTAGATTATGTTCAAAAACAACACCAAATTTATAAATTCAGCTAAAAATTCTAATTATTTTAAATAAATTATTTAAAATTAAGATAAATTGATGTTTTAAGCTAGTTAGTCTAGAATAGTAAGAATACTGGAATTTATTGGAAAATATTTAATAAAAGTCTTAAAATATTGTTTAAAAATAAATTAATTCGAACCTCAATACCAGAGACCGCGTGATCTGATCGAGGGTTTACTGGAAATGAGATATTGATTGAAATGTGATTTAATGATTAAGACTTTGATTCGTATAAAATTTAATTTTCAAAAGTTTAATCAGAAATTAATACTAACAAGTAATGTTAGATACTATTAGATACTTATGTATTGCAATATATTAGGTCAATTACCTGGAACCAATTTTAAAATAGCAATAATTTACTTTTATACAAATATTGTTTTGATAACTTTGAAAATTTGATTTTAATGTAATGTCATTGAAGTCATTTGACGTTGTGTTAAATTTTCGGTATAAATCAAATTTGTTTAAATTTTCTCTAAATCACAATAAATTAAATCTAAATTTAGTTTAAATTCGGTTAAAAAGGGTAAAGATTGCCCGAACAGATAAAATGACAGTTTTAGAACTTCTGGTTAAAAATAGGAAAATTCTGTTACATAAAACCAGACATTGAGAAGGTCGGCCGAGCCAAGGGGGAAATTAAGGGAGGGTTTTTTAAACAATATAATTATGATGAAATTTAGCACCAATTTAGGGAAAATTTCAAAATTTTGGACAAAAAACACACAACAATTGGCTGGCCGCAGAATAGGGTACCTTTTCGCGGGCCAAAGGCTAGAGGGGGGATAAAAGTTAATTTTTAAAATCCGGAGGATTTTTGGCTGACCCCCCCCCCCTCTCAATGTCTGCATAAAACAAACTTGCTCACTTTTGCCAAAATTAAGAAATATATTTAACAAAAGTAAAAAATACTTACAAACGAGAAAAGCGGCCAAATTAGCGGTATATGAGGCGACAACTGAAAGAGAAATTATAGAAATTAATGATTTGGAATCAAATTTAAACCAAATACCTACCAATCATAGCAAATCCGGCCCAAACCATACCCAATACTCTTGCGCTAAAACTTCTTGGAGTTCCTGATTGTCATAAAATAGAATAATTAAAACCAAATTTAATCGAATCGTTTGAATTGACTCACTTTCTCCAATTCCACTATTCAAGAGAACACCCCATGAGAACCAGATAGCACTGGAGAGGTTGAGCGCGCCTTCATCTGACGGAACGACATTAGCCATCTTGAAGCCACCGAATGGACTGAACCGGTCGAGGAGGTAGAGCGCCATTGCCACCACATGAACCGATACTAACACTATTTGAATTGTATTTAACTATTAGTCATATTTTTCAAACAAGTAAATTCTGAAGAATTAATTCAAAACAAACCCAAAACCCAAAGAGTATTTTGGAAGGGCTGGAGAAATGATGCGAGGGTTGCCTTCCGGGGCTGCCGTTTCTGCAGAATAGTGATGCCCTCGTATTTGAATGGCTTTGAAAAGTCTATTACTTGTCCTCTGAATTGATTGACAATTTTATTATAATTAGAATTAATTTCATTAATTGACTAACAGTTGAATACCTGTCCGGATTGGCAGTGAGTGGTGCGGCGATCATATCCGCTCTTTTATAAACTAATTCTCCTATAAATACAACAATTGTTTAACTATTTGTTTAGATGTATGACTGTTTGGTGCCTGACCTACGAGTCCGCTCCACTTCTTGGGTTTATCGAGTCCATCGACAAAATCGAAGGACCCGTACTGTCCGTCAGACACTTGTTCTAATTCATACGTAAAGTTCAATCTGAGCGACAACTCCTTCAATAAGTCAATACAATATCCTTCACAACAATCATTAGAATAGAGTTCTCCACTCGAGTTATACTTCGGGCACCGGATTTGTCCCGATTTGCACTCTCCGTCCTTATTGGCCGACCGAACCCAAACAAATGGCTTTTCGGCTAATGTCACGACCTTTAGATGTTTGGGAATTATATAGCCTTTAAACAGAATTAATATAATTAATAATTAATAAATTTTAGATTTAGTCTTCAATCAATTTTTAATGGAAGACCTAATGGTTTAGAGCGTTCATTGCCCGGCCATATGATCTGGTTTTGGTCTAAATTTAATTCCATTTTTGTATTAGCGAACGAATAGTCGCCAATTATTCTCTCGTCTCCATTCTTGACAGTATTCACAATATGATAATCACTGAGAAGTCTGTCCCCAAACTCGTCGAAAGCTATTCTTCCGGTATCTCCACTGTATGTCTGATTTTTTAGGTATTTCAGAAACTTTAGACCTGATTCCCACTTATTAATTGATATTTTTCCGCAATCGGCCGGCGGGACAGTTATGTTCTCTTTATCATACATATCTATCAGAGCATTGGTGAGAAGATTGACTGAATCTCTAATCATTAAACTTTCATTCAATGAGATTAGTCTTAACGCCAGTACACCGTCGGGTCTGTTGGGTATAATATATTAGTATAAATGTAATAAATGTTTCATTTTTTTTAATATTCAATTGATATCTATTTAATATGTTTTTTAATTTGGTTCAATAATTAAATAAATGCATAATTATTTGTATTGACTATTAGTGAAACTTCGACGGCTTTCTATTGGTTTATATCACATAACATGACGTAAGTGTGCATTGATTGGCAGATTTAAACAATTAGTTGCTTTTTATGCCAATCAACGCATACATACGTCATTATGCCCTGGGCAAAAATCGAGGTTTCGTTAAACATATTAATAATTAAAGTTTTTGATTCAAAGTATAAATAGTAGTCTCTATAGAATTTGTTATATTAAATATTACATTAATGTTATATTAATTTTCTATTATATTATTTATATACTGTATGTAATTTCGAATCAAATAAAGGTAACTACCGATTGGGCGCTTGGAGTGCCTGTTCGGAAACCAGCCAAACATATCCGGGTTCAGTCATATTGCGGGAATCAATTTCCTGGAATATACTTCTGGCGTCTTCTGCGTTCGCATACAATATGAATACCCGACAGAAGAGTTCATTCTTCGCGTCCTCCAACTCCTGGACTATGTTAGAGACTCCCGGCTCGTACTCAATGATTGACTCGACTTTGACTGTAATTCAACAAAAATTCGTTTAAATCTTTAATAAAAGCAAATAATTTCAAAGCAATAACTGTTTGCAATGTCCGCCAAATTCTGAAACCGGCCTAAAGTAGTCCTTCCGTCGCTGTCGGAGCTGTGAATGAATACTACGCTTAAGTATTTGAGTCGAATTAGAATTTGAATCCAGACGTCCGCCTGATGTGAATAGGGGGCTCTGTGGGGGGTTTACACTCTATATGTTATTGCATCAACAACATTTAATTAATGTTAAGTTTAATTTACATGGTTCTAATGAATGAAGCATGCAGGTTTTTGTTTGATAGTGCGCTATCTCTATTTGATATTCCAATTACTGTTAAGTTAAGAAATTAAGTTAGAAATTAAACTATAATTTATCACTTTTTAATTCAAATAAACACTTACCCGGAATACTGTAAAAACCTATTGAATAAAATATATTTTTGATTACATATAAGCAATAATAAGTTTATTTCTAAATATTAGATAAAAATATACCGCAAGTGAACGACACGGAAGACGGAGATTGGTCTCCATTAGAAGGGTGGGACACAATGACTGCATAAACCTATCGGTGCAATAATGCATAAGTGATTTACAATTAATTGAAACAAATATTTTGATTGAATACCTGCGAAGATATGAGTTTATCGCAAACACTTTGAGCCGTTCGGATGGGATTTGCATTCATTGGAACCGTCACTGCATATAGAGTAATGCCTACAAAATATTTATAAATTATTAATATTATAGATCAGGGCTTCAAACCGGAGTAATCAGGCAAGTACTGTACAGTATTCTCTGATTTTGAAACTTGGCATTTATCCTTTCACTGGAATTTGATCCGTAAAAAAGTTATGCCGAAATCGGCCAAAATTTAAGAAAAATTGTCTAAAAATTTTCCCAAACTAGTGCTAATTAGTTAAATCAAATTTAGCTTAAATCCAGTTTAAATTTAGGTAAAATTAGTTAAAATTACATCATAATTATATAGATTTTAAAAACATTTTTAAAAATCCCCCTCTTTGGCTGATTCAGGTAGGCTTGCGTAGTGGTCAACGCGTCGGACTGTATTAAGTCTAACTTAACTCTTTTAAGAAGTTTAATAGAGTCTGGGGGCAAGACGACCACGGGCTGTTTACCAAGCGCCGTTAATTGGTAGTGTATTAGTGGTTTAGCCACAAACTACGTATACGAAGCGTTCAGGTGTGTGCTCTTAAAACTGTGACACAATCCTCGTTACCATACCTCCCGGTGAAGTGGCAATCCCTGACTGGGTTGAAATCCCCGGTTGTGCAGGGAGGAAGTCCCCGGGCGTAATAAAAAAAATAAATGGCTGCCTATCTGAAGATCTGCTTCAGATCAATATTTTACAATTGTTTAATTAATTGGTGAAAATATTTAATTAAATTTTTATAATCTTATACCATTTTTATGTTAATTGCAATTTTAAAATAAAAAGTAAAACAAAATTATAACAAAGATTGAAAAGGTTGAGCGATTCAGAGAAAAATAGGCAAGGGATTTCCAGACAAAATTTGGTTAAAAACTTTAGGAAGGAATTTTTCTAGAAATAATCAAAATATTTTTATAATTATGTTACAATCTATATTTAAATCGGATTTAAACTAAATTTAATTAACTTAATCTAGCATTAATTAAAAAAAATTCTATTTTAGTAAAAAAAACAAAAACAAAATTTGCCAAAATATAGAAGGTTGGTGCAAGAGAAAGGGAAGTATCAGATAATATGCAAATTTTTTAAATCATGAAATTTTTTGCTGATCCCCTGCTCAATTCATTAATCAAATCGTTAAATTAATTGATTACTCAAAGTAATACTATTAGTTTCTAAGTTATTAACAAATTATTTTAAAATTTATTTAACTATTATTGTAAATAAAGTGGAAAATAAAATTAAACCTGTTATCTGGGTTTGTGTTCTTGTATTCATGTTTTCAATGACCTAAAATATGATCAGTTTATTAGATAAAATAATTGCTGCTTAATCATAGAAACCTGTGAGAATTGGTGAATATTTTCTCCCGAACTGAGAACAGCGCCGATGTTATAGAGCTTTGGATTTTCGTAAATTGAAGGAAAATGATTTGCAGAATCGGATATAAAATCCGATAAATTAGCGCTTGTTTTCGATACCAAACACAAAATTGTATTCCAATACAAAAGTATTGTAACATTAAAGCAACAAATATTTATCAAGGTATACATCTTTATTAGAAATTTCATCCTTTTATTTAATTTTATTACAATTTTAAAAATTATATTTAATTAAAATTAAAGAAAACACCAAAAGATGTAATTTCTATTTCCGGCATTACTTGAACTATGCATTGGATATAATATACTCTAAACAACATCAAAAGGATGCGATTCTCTATAGAAACGATCAATTCCTAGATTGAGCTAAAAATCAATACTTTTTGCTTTCATCCCTACATCCATTCCATTGCCTCCTCATCCCATTGGTGTCAAATTATCAAATGAGTATTTGTTTGAAATTTGTTACAAAGTTTAAAAGTGTTGAATTTAATGCAAAACATAAATACATTTGTTTTGAAAATAATAATATTATTAATTTAAATACGAAATTGTTACAATTTGAATAAAACAATAACTTGAGTTATTTAATTGATTTACAAAAAGCAAATTTTTAATATAAAACTGTGACTTCAACCGAGAATATTCCAAAAACTTTTGCGTATATTACATAACATATTGTGCGATACATATCTTATACCGGTACTTTAAAAACTACTTTAGTTATTCTATTTAAAAATTAATGCATAAATCAAACAAATTAATAATTAAAATATTAATTCTATAAAGCAAAACTAATTTAAAACTCTGAACATTTTGATAGTCAAATAAATAAATAAATAAAAATTTATTAATTAATATTTCCAAAATAAATTGTTTAGTTTATATACATACTGTATAATAACTGTCCGGGAATTGAAGGCAAAAAGTTTACAATAACGATTGAAAACATAAAATTGCACAAATTTTACTTATAATATTGTAATCAAGTTAAATAATCAAATTTAAAAA
>JAQFXP010004457.1:0-10664 GCA_034693685.1 Belba bartosi
ATTTTCATTTTGGACGATAGACACTGAGGTGATCCTCATTCTGGATAAAGTGATCCTCAATAAAAATTAACTGTATTGTTTTGTTAAGAGTTTTCTTTACAATCATTAAAAACTAAGCACAAAATTTAATCTATTTATTAAAAAGTATTGTTTAATATCAAAGAAAGAGTTAATAAATATATTAAAAACAGATAAGAGATATCATTAACGACTTCAGCAAAAATAAAATGATTCAATGATTCGTCACTTTATATGTTGTCGTATAATAAATATGTTTAAAAAAAAGTACAAATTCTTGATGTGATTGAAAACTCACACCAAAGAGCTATTGAGAAAAGTCTTAAAAGTCAGAAAACATTTACATTTACTCACTTAACGACAACATATGATAAAAACTTCATTAAATCTATTGAAATATCTCTATCTATTCAGACTTAGAGACTCATTATTATGAATAGTGGTTAACTGCACCGGATTATTGTGACTTCAATTACAAATTTGGGTTATTTGGACAGAAGACTAATTACTAGTTTTAATAATTTTGTTATAATAACAATAATTTCTAATATTATCAATATATTAGAGATATTAAGCACTAAAAGTACTGCTAATGTCATTAATCAATGTATTTGACTCTCGAAAAGTTTTTTAATCACTTATCAAATCGAAAATTCTCGCAATGCAGACAAAATTTTCGTCTTTTCTATTAATAATCAATTATTTGTGATAAAAGTCTCGTTTCTTCACAACAGTACCAAAACATTAACAATAATAATAATAATAATAAAAAGATTTCAATCCTAAAAAGTGTACTTTTCGTTAGACCCAATCTATTTGTGTTTGTATTTATATTGCATTTGTATTTTCAAACCATATTCAAAGTTTTGACTATTTGTCGATTTATCAGAAAATGTCAATTCGTTTAAATCTCATTTTGAATGCTTTAAGAATCGAAAAGAAATTGAGTTTAAAAATACAAATTAGAGTCTATTTCAGTACAATATTAGTCAAAAATTAGCACTAATTACGAAAATTTCTATTAATATATAAGTAAGAGAGGGATGAATAAAGAAAAAAATATATAAACTTTTGTTTAATCATTGGTTGTTTTCGTGGAAACAAGTGATTGTCCGCTGGATTTCTATTACGATTTTTATTAATTCCAAACTAAAACTCTAAGAATTGTTCGATTCTTATGACTGTCCAGAAGTCGTAATATATTAAAATCGTTGTAATTAAGATATGGATCGCTAGAACTCTACCTTTAGTTCGATTAGTTCTCATTAATCTCAAAATAGCGAGAGATTTGGTTTAAAGTAATTTTAGTTTTATGTCAATCGATGTATTGATGCGATCGTTCGGATCACAGATTTCTATTTTTTGATTACGACTTGAATTTTGGTTTGATTTCTATCAAAAATTTGTTTTGTTTTCTATCAAATATGACTTGACTTAAGTTGAGTTATATATCAAATATGAGTTCATCCCTTAATTTTATAATTTCAAAAGTTTTAGGAAATAACATGTAATCCGATATAAAGGAAAAATATTCTTAAAATAGAAGAATTAAAAAATAATTTAAGTGAAAGACTAGCTTTAACTGACTTTAATCTGACTGTAATTTAGCCTAAATATCGTCTCAATTCAAAACCTGTGAAACAATTAGCAAACTTCGAGGGAATAAATGTTTTTTGGTTTTAAGGCCATTCTTATTGCTAAATACAGGCCGGGATTGAGAACGAGCTCAACAGCAATACTATTTAAAATAAATCTAAACCAATAAAAATATAATAATCGTTCGAAAAATTATATATATTTGAAATTTTGTCTCAAAGAGACGAAGAGTCGATATAAAAGAATTAAAAAATCGTAATATAATCGATATATAATCGTAATAGAGATGAAGACATCACAGAATCGGCAAAAAATAAATTATATTAAGACTGTTGTGAAGTGTTTTATGGGTAAAGATATAGATATATAATATTAATAATAATAATTTATATATATTTATATTTAGAGAATTATTTATAAATATTTAGTCAGAATATCAATAAAAGTGAATTTAACTGATATTTTAGTGACTCTGAGTTGTGTGCAGTTAAAGACTTGTATCTGAAAAGACAAAATTTTTTCCTATCCCTCCCAGAGCAGGGGTTATACACTTTTTACAGACTCTAGTCATACGATTCGTTTATGCCTGTAATGATGCGATGACTTACTGAACGTCAATCTCAATCCAATCGACTAAATCACAAAAAGTACATTTTTCCTGCTTTTGACAATTGTTTTATCACAAACTGTTAGAAAAACTCAGTTCAGAACCACTTGAGAGCTAATCATTGAATGATTTGGCAAAAAATATCGATAAAAAAATAATAACTTTTTTTGTGCTAAAAAATTACAGAAAAATCATAACAACTTTTACAAAAATAGTTTGCAATAATTGAATTGTTTATGAGTTTAAGCTAACGCTTCAATAAGACATATCAACGATTAACTGACGAGTAGTTATGAAAAGTCAACTTTCGATCCTTACAAGCATTAAGACTCGATTAAAGACTAGTAAAGAACAGGATCTCAAACCAACTAATTAGAGATCAAAATAATTTATCAAAAAATATAAAATTAAAATAACAATAAATATTAATATATATTAAGCGCGAAATCCTGTCTTTTCCTCTTCAAGACTATAACGAATTAACTCTACTGTTAGTCAACAACTATTTTGAGGTTTAATTAATCCTAATCTGCATTTGCCTTAACACCAACGAAATGGTACCTAAAATACAAACCAAAATCAAATCAATGTCTTTCAAAACACTCACAACTCTCTTAATTCCAGAGGAGTGGCACAGATATAGCTATATTCAAAAGTGTATTACCGCTCGGGGTCTGTCGGCGCCTATTAATAAATGCATTTTCATTAGAAAGACTCGACTCGAGACTCGATTCGGCAAAACATACCCTCTTTGACCAAAGGCTTGTGGAACTCACGGCCAGGCCTTGAATGGATTGTAGCCCAACAGTGCTCGCAGTAGTACTGCAGACAAGTCACGTTCGCACAGAAGAATGGCGCAAACTTGCCGCCACACCTGGCACCTGCTCAGCAACAAGGTATTTTAGTTCAACAACCATTGCATTGCATTGCATTGCATTGCACTCATACCTTGACATTCGTCACATATCTGGTCGTCCAATACGTATGGCTTTACTTCGACCTAAAGACCAATTAATAATATAAATATAAATCATTTCAATACAAAACATTGAATGTAATTCCGACCCGTTTTTCGATGTCCCCGTGTTGGAGCTGAACGAACCGGGCGCTAATCGCTGCGATATAGCTCTGTTGGTTCGAGAAAGCCACCCGACCCGCGCCCTTCTGTTCTCAACAAACACATATAGGAGTTATTAGAAATTAATTTTAAATTATTGAAAATAACTAATAATTACCGGATATCTGAGCTCAGGGTCTGTATCGATACCGGCATAACATACACCGCCGTAGAGCCGATCCATAATCATTGCCAATTCGACTGATTATTGATAAAACAATCGATTTGTTAAACAATTTAAGTAATAAATTAAGAAAAACTAAACAATTGAATAAAATCTATACCAGCTTTGAGAGGACGCGGAACACCGCCGACAAACACTGTTTTTCTCGGGTCGAGTGGCATCGAGGCGTCCAATACAAAGTCAGCGTCACTGAGCCTCCAGGGCCGTATTTGCACCTGTAGTGGATAACCAGTTAATTTAACACTTGTGGTTCAGACAAAAAGACAAAATGTCTAATAGAATACCGGTTTGTCTTTAATGGTAGGGCTCGAGACGCACAGATATAGCTTATCGTCCTCTTGAATACAGGCATCGATTAGCGCCTGGACTGAAGACTCGTCTTGAAATAACAAGAATGCATAGCCTGGACGGGGAGGACAGCAGTTATATTACAATTGAAATAAACAAATTATTCGGAATAATCAAACCTTTTGGTGGAAAATATGATTTGCTCTCAGCCTTATGAGGCCAGTCGACCACTAACGGTCCAAAACGTCTAAAGCTTGCAGTTATCTCCTCTATAATGACAGAAATTAAAATAAATATTTACTTATATGAAGACGTGCTTTGATTTCTTATACAAACCTTCGTCTATATCTGGAGGAAGTCCTCCGACAAACACTTTTCTGGAGAAGCGCTCACCGCTATCACCGGCAACTGTTCCCAAAATGAGAATTAATGTAATTTTGTTTCAAATTATGATTCTATGTATTCATTACCTGAATTAGAGTCCATTAGGATATGATTATCGGAGTCTAAACCAGTAAAAAACGGAGATTTGCCTGAAATACAATATTTGATTTTAATTCAATTGTTTAGTTAAAATTGGATTAACAAAAATAAAACTTTAAATAATTGAAAAAAGTATTTCTATTGAAAACTTTAATTCTAAATACAATAATTTTTCAATTAGTACTACCTCTACGTCGTCCGAAATTGCGGGCTATTAATGAAAATTAATGCAATTGTTATATATATTTTCGGTTTACTATTCGACTTAAAATATATTATAAAAATATTTATTTAAACCAATTATTTCATAACTTAATTAGATGTTTGGGTTATAGCAATGCTATAAAACTATTATAACTTTAGTTTTAATTTTTTTTTACCTTTAAAACTAATAAAAATCAAAAATTTATTTCAGTCAAGAATTTAAAGAATTTATAGTTTAAATCGACTCAATGTACACAAACTGAGATGAAAAGCAATATAATTAATGGAATGGCTTACCTCTGAAGTATTTCTTGTTTCCCGAAAAGTCGTCGAATGAATTAAATGACGGCCCTATCGGACATATAGTTAATTAGATTCGAGTTCAGTCTTATTATTTGCTAATTCTCAAGTCAAACATTTTTTCTTTGTTTTTAAATTATATTTTTGTAAATACTGTAAATAAATCTGATTTGAAAACTCAGTTAACTAATAAGTTGAGACAATTGAGTTTGAAATAACCAAAAAAGTAATATTCAATTAATAAAAAATAAAATAAAAATATCTGCAATAAGTAATAGTAGTAATATAAATATGACCAAGATGTTTAACTGATATAGTATTTAATCTGGAATTTCTTAGAATTTATAATTATTAAATCTACCAAGTCTAAATTTCAATTAAAATTTTTATTGTTATTGAAACTCGGTTAGGAGAAAACAATTTACCAATAAATAAATTAATTAAGAATAACGGTACTAGAGGCAATTGTTCACTAACATGCCAAACACTCAGTAAATATTGACAAATCATAAACACATTTTGTCTCTAATTTATAAATATAATACATATCGTTATTATCGGTTTTGTTTGAATGCGTGCATTATTGACAAATGCAAAGATGTCTTAGAATCTGAGCAAAATTGATCTAGCACAATACCTACATAGTAACTGCAAGTATGTACAGTACAACATATATTGCATACGGTATGACCCGATACTATAATAATGGTGAGCGCAGAGATCAATGAGTAGAAGAGCAAAAATGACATTTTAGAACAAATAGATATAACTATTTAATTAGGCCATTGACAATGATTCGGTTAGTTATGTTGCTATAACCTTTGACCTTTTAAAAATTAATTTCTAAAATTGGTTCAAATCACTCAACTAAATATAGAATTATTTGACGCAAACATTGTATAAAAATTAGAATCAGTTTTGCGCTAATATATCATTAAATGTGATTATAAAACAGAACAAACATTATATTTAATTAAATGTATTATAAACACTAATACAGTCAAGATTAAATTAATTCAAATAAAATATAGAAATCTTTGTTTTGTTATTGTTTTGATATTTCAAATCGGAGTCATTACCGAAACTATTTAGACTAAATTTAATTAATTAATAATATCTGAAAAATTATTTATATATCACTTATATTAAATCACTAATTCTGGGTTTAAGCAAAAAAATTGGAAAAAACAAACATATTCTTATAAAATAATAAGAATTAAATAAAGTTATTCTATTATTAAGAATTTTATTTGAAAATTAAAATAACAAACCGATTGTTCAAATAAATAAATAAAATATTAGTTTTCTAATATATTTTATCTGTTATTTTGAAGTAATTTTTGTTTAAATATTCAAATAGAGTAATGTATCGAAACCAATATATTATGTAAACCTAGTGTTAAGGCAACTAGGATGGAGCACTGGGCAATTGATTTCAATTTATTTCGTGTTATGTTGGCCTCATTGGCTAACTTTAAATTTTTAAAATAACAAGTCTTTAGACTAAAGTCTTATTTTTTTAGTCAGTTTCAATAAATCAATAGAAAGAAAAAATAATGAATACCTTGGAGTTGAGACATCGACTGAAGACCGGAGTGATTGTAGTTCACAAAACCTAAATACAATTATATAGAAATCGCAATAAATATTCATTTATCTCAATCTTATTAATTTAAGAAATTGTAACAAACAATTCAAAAGTCAAAACCAAAAACAAAAATTATTTCTAAAATAATGCCTTAAATGAATACAATTCTATATTAAATTGATATTTCTAACCAATCAAATGTTATGCATAAATAACTTCATTCAATAAATCAATTTAAGTTTTAATTATATTAAATATTTGTCTTTCAAAAGAATATTCAATTTTTGGAATATTAAATTTTAAAAATAAGTGAAATTTAAATTAGTACAAGTAAACATTTGTTGAGCAACAACAACAAAAAATAAATAAATTGAAACATTATTTTGAAAAAATAAATAATTTCCAAAATAGAGACTCCTATCGAATCGGATTTGCCTAAAATTTTTTCGTAAAAACTAATAGAAAATTCGGATCAAATCCAAAAAAATAAATCCAAAAAAGTTGTATCTTTTTGACTCATATTAAATAGTATTTTTAAAATTTTTAATATTTCGCTAAACAAGTGAATAGAATTTGATTGAAATACTATAACATTTGAAACATTCTTTAATAAACAATGAGTAGAGAAGTTAATGTTTAGTAAAAATACAAAAAATTGATTAAATACAACACTTGATTATATACGGCTCTATAATTTCGGATCGGATCTACAAACGGATACTTTCGGTTCGGACCGAGAAAAGTAAATCCGATTTAAGTCTCTAACACAAACTTAATATTTTAATTAATTCTAATGCTTAAAAGAAAATAATATATTTTAAGCACAAATTTCTAATAAACAAATAGCAAGCAAATTAGCATTCTTTTTAACAAATTAAAGAATAAATAAAATAAACAAAAATTAAATATTAATTAAATGAAAAAAATAAATAAATTTTATAAATTTTTAAATAAAATACTAAATATAAGTAAGAAAAGTGTCATTAGTGACAGAGATCGTAGCTAATTTGCTCCAATTAAAACAACCTTGCTCAAATAATCATATAAAAAGAAATTCAAAAATACATATTGAGAATTGGAAAATGTGGAATAAAACTGCCTAACTAAATCGATAAAATAGAAATCGTTGTGTTTATGCCTTCCATAACAGTTAAACAACTTTTATCTGAACCTAAATTAGAATTTAGTTTTTCTAAATAAAGTTTGACCCTGCATAATCTTGCATAATATAAGTGCCATTTGCTGAATAGAACTGCCAAAAAATGAAAGTCTTGAAAAGAAAATGAGATTTCTTTCCTCCAAAACAACCAAAAATATCTCAAATAATAATTTTTTCTGAGTTTACAAAAAGCAATAACATATCTATTGATTGTCATTAAACAATAGCTCAAATATTTTAATGGATTGAGTGTTGTTTCAATGTAATGCTATTTATATGATTTTAAAGTATAAAAATTGAGCCCATTTTAAATGAAAAAATTCTTTTAGCCAAAAGTCACATAAATTTTTGGGATTTCGAATACATCCGATTTTAATGAAATAATAATTACTTCATAATTAAACTATTAATCGAATCAATAATAGACATACCTTTGTACTGGTCCTGAGAATCGCCTGACGTTCGGATTATTTCCAAAAGCTGTTGTTCTAAAGGAAAGCGAAGAGTATCTAAAGGACTGGTAGCCGATCCCATTCCGCCTGCCATTTGTCTGTCCTAAAGACCAAATCAAATAAATTGTTTTTTGCATTATTTGCAACCAATTTGAGTCAATAGAAAGAAACAAATTGGGAAATAAGGAACAGAGAAAGTGAGAGAACGAGAGAGAGAGAGAGAGAAAGTAGAGCCTTATAGAGTAAGGCAGTTATGATGAGTGCCAATACGACAATTAATTCGAGCATCAAATAATCGATACACTCTTCTCTGCTTTACATAATATTCTCATATTTTTAATATTGTTTTTCATTTAATCAATTTTCTAATAAAATATCAATTTTTGTAAATAATATTTTGTAATCTATTGATTAGAAACATAATCAATGGAAACAACAAACCCCTCATTTAACCTAAAGGTCACCCTTACCTCCTTGCTCTCTTTCTCTCTTGCTTAGTTTTTCAAATAGAGAGAATCTTCGAATATTGTCCAGGTACATTCTTTCGGCATAATTTGGTAATTGGTTTAATAATTTAAATTAAATTTAAATAAAAATTAAGTTAAAATCATTAAGTACTCATTAAATTGATCTGGTTAATTATAGTTTTAAATTAGATTAAGATTTAAGCAAAAATCAATTAATCCTTTTTGACCCCAAGAGATAGAGTAGGGATCAAACGTCCAAATGAAGGCTACAATACCGGAAGATCTGTTAGCGCTTACCCTAAGCCAAAGCCTAAGCCAAACCCTAAGCGCTGAACAAATTGAGAAAAGGGTAGAAATAGAGAAATACCTGAAACTGAAGTCCAATATTGGCTTCCCTGACATTCGCAGATTCACCGGAGGAGGAAGTGGTGTCACTGCCAGTGGAGACCAAATCAAATGGCGTTCCTCCGCCTCCCGACGCCATGTTGTTGGAGAAGGGTTTGCCCATAGGCATGGATGTGCTGCGCCGGTACTTTGAGGGCGAGATCATCATCGAAGAGGTCTGACTGAGAGCCGGCGGAGATTTCTTCATCGGCGATATGGGGGACAGGTTTGGCACAGCGCCGACTCCTCTCTTCTGGGAACTCATATTCAAAGAGCCCCAGGGGTTGACTGAATTGTTTGATGACTGCGGCGATGCGCCCGTTGACCAGGAGGTGGCCGAGGGCTGCGGCGGTTGTGTCCCCCAATTGGATGCACTCGTATTGGTATAGGTTTTGAATAGACTAGAAGTTTGAGACTGTGCTTGAGGTCGGGTAGCCGTCAAACTGTTCTGTTGAGGAAAGTTATGCGCGCCTGTGATCGCCCGCCTCTGGGCTGAGGAGGTGCTCGAGTGCTGGCTCTGCGAGAGGTTCGAGAGTTGGGGTGTCAGAGCACTGGTAGTCGCAAACGAGTTGTTCATATTAGTGCTGTACTGCGGGTACTGAAGGCCACCGTTCAGTGCATTGGCCGACGTATTGCCCGAGAGGAACGGCTGTTGCGATACATCGCTGTCGTTAACACAATTGGTTGACCAGAACTGTTGCTCCGATTGGTTTGCACTTGAGATCACTGGAGACGAGTCACTGCTCGGGTGGTTCGGGTTGAGGTGGGAGTGACTGTTGGCGTCACCGACACCGTTGGCCGAACTATTGCCACTACCGACGGACCCATTGCTTCCGTTGACTGAGGCCTTGATCTGTTGATCGACTGACTTGTCGTTGGATTCGGTGTCTGTTTTTGGCAGCGATTGACTCGACTTCGAGGACAGTCTTCGCGTCAATTCGTCTAAATTCTGCATTTTTGGGACTGACTCGACGGCACAGGTATTGTCGATTCTATTAGCGGTAATACTATTAGTTTGTGGCGATTGTGACGACTGTCTGACTGAGTGAGTGGTGTCTTCGGTGCTATCACTTGGGCTAAACTCTTCATTTTGTACTCGTATTGCAGAAACACAATCAGCTGATGACTGACTCGACTCTATTTGCAGACCATTCGCTGCAAACGATTGTGTTTGAGGTGTGGTTTGGGTTTGGGTAACGGTTAGGGTTAGGGTCGGATCACCACTACTCTCGCCCGAAGACTGTGACTCGACTGACAAGCAATTCGTGTAAAATAGGGAACAATTGGTGTCGACTCTGTCTACAGACGACTGAATCGATGCCTCAATCGATGGCTGTATTGATGGCTGCGATGACTGAGAGTACGAGTCTTGACCTACAGATGATATCGAAGAACTGGCACTGACTGCAGATCCATAACTGTAATCACAATCACCCATAAGACAAGTCAAGCACTTCCGACAGTTAGTGAAGAGTTAATTGCGTTTTTGATTAAATGGATTAACACTTAATTTAAATTTGATTTTTATAAATATTATATTTATCTCAACATCGATAGCAATGCAAGCAATGCCTCACAACAGCCCTAACTGTACTACCAGTGCAAACAGTATAACAGTATTACAGTATTACACATAAAATACAGTACATCACAACACAACCCATACAACACATACAGCCATACAGTCTTCGCATTCGCTTTATAGACATTTAACTGTAATATTAACAGTACTGGCAGTACAGTCCAGTAATTTCTTATTAGGATTGGTGACGAAAAGTCTGGGTTTGGATTACAAACATAAAGAGACACACAGAATA
>JAQFXP010004458.1:0-10652 GCA_034693685.1 Belba bartosi
TCTCTCTCTCTCTCTCTCTCTCTCTCTCTCTCTCTCTCTCTCTATGTGTGCACTACGTCTTGTTGGCATCACTCGCCTTAAGCCTAAATACAGTTGTGAATCGGTTCTGTGTTTGGCTCCAGAGTTACATTTGCTAAGACACCGGATGTTTGCCAAATCCCGGCGTCGCCCTCGGGATCAGTCTTTTGCTCTTTTATAACATCTATTCCTCATATAATTTCTGATTATAGCGCTATAATACCCCATGTCTTCCATTTGTACAAAATATTATCATTTATTTGTAATCTTCTCTATTATTACCCATTTTTACGATTTGCATCTCATTTGATAAGCACTAAATTCATTGTTTCTCAATTGGTTTTTAATTTTCGCATTTAATATATCAAATATACAGTACTTTGTAATTACAAGTATATAAATTTAGTATCAATTTTAGCACCTTTGTTTGACTATAATAATTATTACATTTATTCTTCACATTGTTTTTTAAATTTGATACAACTTATAAATTATAAACAATTGGCAGAAATTGATTAGGTCAGTAAACGTGTACTGAACAATTATCTATCTTCAGTACATTTAAATTTGCACTAGCTTAGAATTTAAAATTTAAATAATGAAGCAATAATATGATACAATAAATATGAAGTTTAAATGATAAATGTTAAGTTTAAATTTTGTTTACAAATATCAATTTTGTCAATTTGCCTATTAATCAAAATGTGGTCACAATTTATATTTAAAAATTAACAAAAAATAAATAAATGTAATTTTACATTTATAAAATTTGCTTAGCTTATATTTGAAAAAACTTATTGATAATAGTTGTTGTAATTTATATTTTTTAACTAAATTGCTGCCAGATTCAATAGAGTAAAATTAAATGTAATATTAAGAGCTATTTATAAGTCAATTAAAACCATCTTTACTGACTAAATCAAAGGGCTATAATTTAAGTTTAATCTAAATTTAAAGGTTGTAATTATTGTTAATTTTAAATTAATATTATAAAGTATTTTCTTTTAATATTTTTGTTTTTAATGAATTTCTTATTAAAGCTCTGATTTTTAATTATTTTTTTGTTTTTATTGAAAATATTTCTAATTTTAAAATATGTATTTTAATTATAATATAAAATTATATAAAATAATCACTACAAAAACAAAATTTTGAATTCATTTCTAATTTTGTTTTGTTTTGAATTTCCCAAGCAATTAATTTTGTCTAAAATTTTAAAAATAAAGCTTAATTGACAAAGTAAAAATTTGAATCAATTTTGTTACATTTTAAAAATAATTATTTGTATTCATTAAAGAATAACAAGAAACTGTAATTTAAAAATTTAATAAATTATAAAAATGACAAGGAAGAGTATTGCCAAAAAGTGGCTTTTCTGGTAAACCTAATCTTCAAATGTAAAGCTCTGTGTTATTGAGAATTTAAAATAAACAAAAGAAAACTAAAATTATTGTTAAATTCAAACCTAATCTAATCCAAACTTAAGCTTATATTATATATATATTGAATATATGAGATGTATAGCAAACCTAAATATGCATATTATTTGGTATAATGTAATGATTGGGTGACGCATAGCATGTAATATAACGGTTTAGAGCAGTAAAAGTACGACTCTTTGAGTGCAAATTTGTTTATCTTTGTGTCCAAAAATGGTTCGTATCTTATATTGACATTTGGCTCATAAGCAAACATCGAAAGTCGAAACGCATGTGCCTTCAGAGGCTATACCATACCATTCCATTCACTCATGGTTTATATGAATGCCTGAATGCGTGGGAGAAATGAGAAGAATATCGAAAACTGGCGACAATTTTGTGATATATTAAGAGTGGATTTGAAAAAAAGAAAATTTTGTTGCTTCTCATCGATAAGAATGATAAGAATAAGCACACAATCGAGAAGTGCCGCACAATTTGTTGCTTACTTAGCCTTTTGGCGATCAATCACTCGACATAACCAGAAAGGACGGGCATCGGAGCACCAGAACTCCAATACACAAGACCTAAGCAAACGTTGGCCCAAATCTGAAGCTCTGTTTTCACGTTTCGAATCACAGTTCTGAATGAGAGCACTCGAGAGCGCATATATCCTTTTCTCTCCCCTCTTCTCTCCTCTGCTCTCCCTGCCTCTCCTGCTCTCTCCCTCCCTCCCTGTCTCCACTTATCTCTCTTTTTGAACAGTATTTCTGGTGATGTCTCAATGTTTTCTTCAACAACAACTACACTAAAGGATGACTTAATCTCTGCAACACTCGATAGAAAAGCGTTATTCCTCTATGTGTTGAAAGGACTCTATTTTGTTCTCCAAAAACTTTGAACAAACAAAACGGTTGACGTGTTTTGAGTTTTAGTATTAAAAAACCTATAAATCGTGGCATAACTGCTAACTTCATAACTCCTCTTATGCTTTATCTCCGATATAACAAATCCTCTTCAAAGACCACTTATAAATCTGATCTATTGATGAATTGCATTTAGTTTCTCTTGCACTGGCATTCTATCACTTATTGCATTACTTTTATATTATATTTACTTTTTTACATTTTATTAGATTTAAACTAATAAACAAATTATTTAAATTTAATTGGATTTAAACTTTTTAATTTTAATTAATAAAAATGACTAGTTGAAACAATCAAATAATTATATTTTTATTAGTAAAAGCTAGCTAACTAATATCTAATTCAGAATCTATTTAAACTTTAACATAAATTATTATTTTAAAAACTTAATATACAGTATATGATAGAAATATCTTTTAGATTATATAAAAAATAAAGCATAAAGCCATAATAATTTAATAAATTAACATTTGCTTTAAATCTTAATATTTAAAAATGATGTATAAATTAAATATCAATAATTGATGAGAAAATACGATTGCAATTGAGTTAAAGTTTGTTCGAGCGATGAAACACTAAATGATTGATTGCCAGCAAATGGTTAACTAATAACAAAGTGATAACTTTATTTGAAAAACGATCCGTAATCAAACATCCAGTAGATTCTTATCATAAGTTTTATCTAACCCTAAGCACATGCATATAGACTCTATGCCATACGACTTAACACAAGAAAATTATTGGTCATTGATGTGGTTTCCCATTCAGATCGCAATCAAATTTATTTTTTGCCGCACAAACGAACGACAATTTATTTTTTAATGATTCGACTCTTGTTTATGTGACTGTACGACATGTTCTCTAAGGTATGTCAAGAATTAGCGTATATTTGTGTTGAAGCGAAACTAAAACCTTTTTTACGCTACGATATCGAGATAGGGAGCGCAGCCCCAAAATAGTTGGCCGCACGTGCCAGATCTGGCACACGTGTTGTTCACTGCTTAGTGCTTAGACACAGGCAGTGAATGTATGTATATATGTATGGATGGATTGGCTATCCATCAGAGTCTCGGATCAATTTCCATTCTAATGCAAATACACATATATCAGAAATAGTGAATAAGGGCTCAAATATTAAAAACAATGTTACGGATTATTATTACGCAAATAAAGTTCCTACTTCTCCCGACACACAAAATGTGTTTAGTCTTACTGCCAGTTCTGCTCAGTTTTATATTATATTATTTGAATTTTTTGCGTCGTTTAGTTGAAATATATTGTGAATATTTAATGCGATCTTTGGAAGGGCACACAATGAGCCGCATTAGTGTGTGGCACAGGCAGGTGTGTTATCCGATATAAACTATATTTAAGTCAAGTGTTAGCTTCGGATTAACTCAAGATCTGAAGTTAAATTATGACTGAATATAACGTAATATCTCTATCGCTTTAATTGTATAAAATATATATCAGAATATTCTATATATAGTGTTGACTCATATTATCGCAGTTTCTATGGTTTGAAATATTTTTTACGACTCAATGAAATATAATAAGCTATTAATCAAGTATTCGACGTATTTAATAAATGTATTTAAACAACTAAATATTCAAACTTGTTGTAATTTAAGTCAATTCAATTATATTTATTCAAATCATTTTATTTATTTTTTTGTTTTTAAATTTTAGATTTGATTTAGTTATAGAATATATTATTAACTATAAAAGAGATTAGAAAACAAAACATAGTTAAGCGGATAATCTGTTAATAAAGAGCAGAAATAATATGTTTAGTGTATTGTTGAAGAGATCCCAAACGTTGCCTCAGATTCCATCTGATATATGAAATGACGGAATAAGTCGTAACCAATATTTTGAAAGAGTTTTTTGGCATAAATTGAAAGCATGACTGACTCGGACCACCTGTGCCCGACTTGCAGGTGAACTTCTATTTTACGCACAAGGCGTAGAGGCATAGAAGGCATGAAAGGCATGTCTGGCGCACAGTGTACTGTGTATGCCTTAACGCTTCATCAGTTGAGTAAGTTCTGTAACTAATGCAAGCTTTGGATGCCTTTCTGTCTCCGTAGTCACCCCTGGACTCAAACATACACTACAGTGCAATTGTAGGCATACTGTACTGCAAATGCTCTATCCGTTTAGGAACAGAGCGTTCGATTACATGCTTTGATTAATTCTCTTCAACACTCAAAGTGGTTGAAAAATCTGCAAACTTTCGAATGCAAGTCTCGATATTTAATCTGAAATACCAAAACTTGTATTTGTATTACCAAGTTTATAAATTTATAGATTATACAGTAATAAGTTAAAGACAAATTACAAGATCGTTTAGATATTATTTCTTTTTATACAATAATAAACCCATACTTTTGAAGCTTAAGTTTAAAAAACAATTAAACTTAATAATGCTATTCCAGTTATATTGATAACAAAAATTTATTAAATAATTAATGTAGATTAAAGTAATAAGTTAATAACCAATGCATTAAAAATTAAATATTGTCTTAGATTTTATTTTTGTTAAACTGAAAATAATTAAATTAACTTTTATCATTTGTATTTTGAAATTATTTGTAAACCAATACAAAAAAGGCATTGAATTAAATTTAAAATTTCCATAATTTTGTCAGGTTTTAGCCTAAACTTAAGTTTTAGGGTTAATTTACAGTTATTCCGCATTTGCCAAATAAAACAAAAATAGATTTTTTGAGAACTGGTAGAACTAAAACTCTTCATACGTTAACAATACAATTCAACCTTAACTATAAGCAAACGGAAGCCTTTCTTTGCGCAAAAATGTAAATTAGTTTAACCAGAATTATAGAACAAATAGAAAAATTACTTTTTAAAAAACTTACTTGTCGTAATCAGATTTACAATATAGTTTTCGGTTTCGTATATAACAGGTTTGTGTCAAAAGTATTCGACAGACAGTGCACTGAAGACAGGACTCATGCCATGAGTGCTCCATAACTCGCATTATGTAGCGATCGGCTATCGGTCGCTGACATCCGCAGCACATCTCTGTGCCGTTGGTATTGTCGGGCGTTAATGGAATCATATTATTTGCATTATTATTATTATTACTATTTGTCGCACATTTTTTGTGAGTTCCGTTTAGTTTCCTATTTGTATCTAATTTGCAGAAATAAAACAAACAATTAATTTTATTATATCTTCTAATTATTATTTCTAATTAGAAGGTTTTTTATATTTAAAAAATAAAAATTAAATTTATATTAAAATTTTGAATAATTTTTATATATAAATAGGCATGCTTTTTATATTAAAAAATAACTAAATCACTATAATTGCGACAAATGTTTTTCAATTAAACAATCACGATATAAATTTTTTTTTTAATTTAAACATTTTAAAATATAAATAAATTAGCAAGTAAAATTGTTTTAATATTAAAAATAATAGTTTAATTGCAAAAATTTTAATTTAGATATAATATAATAAAATATATATTATATTACTAAATCATCAATATATTTTTCTAATATTACTAAATCTTAAAATAACAATTTAAAAATTTAAGCATTTTTATTATATGATTTAAAATATTTATAACAAATATCAATTATATATTTGTTGTTTTTGTAATATTTTTAAAAATGTATTGTAAAAAATAACATATTGTTAAAAATATAACAGTTCTATCTAGGCTTATTTTTATTATAACTGTTTAAATTGTAAAAAATACTTTTAGAATTAATTAATCAATTTTTAAAATTTTTTCAAAACTTAATTGTTAGCATAGAATTGAGTACAAAATTGGGTGAGAAAAAACATTGATTAAACTGGCAAATAGTTAATATTTTGATCAAATTTCCCACAATTATCGAGTAGTTGTGGGAAACTTTTGCTTTGAGTGGATCTGAAAATTTCAGTTTTTCAAGAGATCTCTCCCATCGAAACATAACAGAAAAATCTGATCAAAGAAAGGATGAGAAGAGTGCGACCAAAACGATAAGAGGCCTGAAGTGTCGCCACAACACCAGAGCTGTTAAAAAGTTGTGAAGTGTTTAAGTGGTCACTCGCTATGCATAGAGTATTGTTATTCCGTTTGGGAGTGTTTTCTATTCATTCAAATATGTATAGCATTTAATGGTTTCTAAAATATATATAAATTTAGACACACTCTCGAACGACTTGTGCTCTACCAAACTCTATCGTTTGGTTCAGTACGACAACAACAAAAAAAAGATTAATAATTGAAATAAAATAATCGCAGTTCTAAATGCGCTCAAAATGATTGTATTGAGCGACACATGTATGCGATTGTATGTCTTTGCCGTTCTTACGGCTAAAAGTGCACTCACTCTCAATGCAGACCCAATACTAATCATTAAAATTAAATTATGTTTAAATAAATTTTTACTTTTCTTTCTACTCACTATTGTTTGCTGTCTCACAGATTTCATCCATTGATTCGATGTCAACACTAGTCTTACGACAATTCCTGGGCTCCGGGATATCAAATACAATAGAGGTGTTGGGCGGCCCGCCTGTGGGCGCCTTTCGTTTGTTTGATTTCGCCAGATTTGAATCACTCTTAGTCTTTGTCTCAAAATATTTTTTATTATTTATTTATTTTTGGTCTCTATCGCCAGTTATTGGTTTAAATAAAAATTTCTGTAGAAATAGACACAAAACTCATCAGAAAACTATTGGAAAAATAAATAATAATAAAAATTTAAATACTCAATCTTATTGTAACTTAAATATTAAATTTATTGTTTAGAATAAATTAATATTTATTTTTTTTATCTCACTAAAAGAATGTTATCCAAAGAATATTTGTATTAAATTAAAAAAAAACAATAATTTCTAAACCAAATGAATTACAATTAGAAACACATTGTCCGGACTTACCAGAAGAAAGAGTAGGTTGTGATGGAGTGACTGTAGAAAAGATATGTTAAGAACAAAACTGTGGCCACAAAACACAAAAGAAGAAACAATTCAATAATAGAAATGATGAATACGATTGTGATATCGATTTGTTTTTCTGTACAACTAATAAATGATTAAAAGCCATAAAAAACAACTCTTTTTAATCAATTAATTACAATATAAATGGTGTGCTATTAGTCAAAACTGTTCACTTGTAGCTGTAGTAGCCGTAGCTATAGCTGGAGCGCCAGTAGATATATTATGAGCGTTAAGGCGAAGTACCATTTCGGGGATGAGATGTATAGGTTGTCTATTTTGGTGATAGTGGGAACGGGAGGCAACCAGAGCTGCACTTTCATCCAATTGAAAGCACTGTTCTCTGCCGTTCCAATCAATATATGGGTTTGGCTTTGCCTCACAACCAAAGGAATGCATTCACTCAATAATTTTGCCTCACTTTCCGATTATATGGAACACACTATGTATGAGCCCATCCATCAGACAGTGCTTTCAATCCTTACCCTTACAGTTCTCAGCTCTTCGTTTTTATTATATTCATACTTGCAAGTTTGTTGGTTTGTCTTAAACTTACGTTTTTTTATATAAATTTTTGCTCTTCTTTTGTAATATCTATTAAAATTTTGTTTTATATGTTTTTATGTTTTTAAATAATTTTTTTCAGATTTGAATAGAATTTATTTGCAAAAATGTATTTAACATTTAGAAAGAGTTTGAATTCAATCAATTTTTACAATGCAGTATAATAATAATAATAACAATTTGATATAAATTTTTAAATAATTTAAATAGTTTTGGTTTTTATTATAATATTGAGTTTTTTTTAATTATTAATTTGTTACGAAATAATTTCTAAATAATATTTTTCATGTTTACATTTTTGTATTGCATAACTTATTCGATTTATGTAACTTACAAGTTTGTTATTTTTAAAAATATTAAATTGCAATAGGTTAAATTCATTGTTAAATTATTTGAGAATACAAATTTTTATATGTTTGTAAGAAAAGAATTTTTTTAACAAACCACTTATATATGCTACCCCCAAAGAATACTTAATGAACTAATTTACAAGTCTAATTTGTCAAATAATTTTGTGCTTTATATTTATTGTTATTGTTAATAATTTCTAAAATTGTAAAAATTTTAGTATTTGTTAATATAAATAAACTATTAAATAATTATTCATTTTTATAAAATTTTACAATTTTTATGATTTTAAAGATAAAACAACAAATAACAAAATTACTATTGTAATAAATAGAACAAATTAAAAAAATTTAGCAACAATAAAATTTGGTTTATTAATAACAATCTCGTAACAAACTTGTAGTTAATTTTAAGCTAGAACAAACATAGTTAGAAAAATTTTCTCCATAAATTCAAAATTTCTCAATAAACCAATACATTATTTGTAAAAAAATTCATAGTTCCGTTTTTAAGCTATAAACTATTAATATTATATAATTTGTATTATAAACTAAACAAACTTTAATGCCTTTTATTTGCTAATTACTTTTGACTCACACTATATATGAATTTTTAAAAAATTTTTATTATTTGTTGTTAATTCAAAACAACAATTTTATAACCAATACTAAATCAAATAATTTGATATTCTTTATTAATTTAATAGCAAAATAAAGTTTAAATTTTATATAAAAATTATTATCAATTTTTGCAATTTTTTATATATAAAAGTCATAATATATTTATAACTTTTAAACCAGTAATGGAAATAAATTGTTAAAATATTTTAAAGTCTAAAAATAAAATTGTTTTTGATTAATAAATAAACAAAGAAATGTAATTGTTTTTATAAATACTGTCTAAAAAACCATAATATTGAAAATAATTAATAAATAATTTAAAATTTAATAAATATTCTAATTATTCACTCAATAAACTCTGCAAAAGAAGTATATATTTGTTGAACGTATGTCTGAAAATGTAAGCGAAACCAAATAAATAAGTCGAACAATAGGATCAGATTTAGTCACAACTATCAGTTAACTAATGCATGAGACACGAGACACACCGACACATAAGTCCAAGGCTTTTCATCTATAATATGGCTAACTCTGAGCGAACATTTAAAACTTTGCATAAATTAGAAGTACTTTCTCTCTCCTGTCTCCGTCTATCAGTTTGTTTGGCATCGCTTCTCATCCGAACTCATCCTAACTGCTAGTCATCCGGTTTTCAGAGACAACGAATGCAAACACGTGTTCATTGTTTTGCAAAGTGAGTGTGAAATAAGTCGGTTCGGATGACCTGTTTCTCCATATTATGTGGCAGTAGTTGTGGTTAATTCTCACTTCTCTCCCGTCTTTGCTCTCTATTGCTTTGTAATGTTGCCGTCGATTCTCAACTACAATGCGTTCAACTTATCCATTCATACAGTCAGAGCCCAGTTATTAAATGTAAAGAATGTAGAGACGAGAGTGAAAGCCCACGAAAGCACGCCTTTCAAACTGAATCGATTCAATTGTTTGGAGTTTTATATTAAAACATTGAAAACATACAATTTCACACGCATTCAAAACTAGATCTAAACAGATATAATGGCACTGTTTAGTGATCACTTTCCCTTTCCCCCTTCCCCCTCTCCCGTCCTCTCATCTCCAGCTTCTAACTGTGCTCTCATCACAGTGTGGGTCGACTACAGAGTCTACTCCATTCGCGTATCAATTATATACGTGAGAAGATGACGTTCCTCTTTCATTCTGACTGTGCCATCATTTTACACATCAATGTTCTTCTATTCAATGCTATCAATGAATTTGTGTATTATTTTCAGTCAATAATAGAAATCATTTGATAGTATTTGATGAGATTCTCTCCTATCTCTCTATCTCTTGGCTCTCTATTTCACTTATTATTCAATTCAAATGTTTTGGTTTTAAATACATTTGTATTTCTAAGGATTGCTTTTCAATTATAAAAATATTATTTATTTATTCATTTAATTTGTATAATATTTTATTCAACTAGATTGTTTATAATTTTTTTAATTCGAATTTTTAGTATAATATTTGCAGTATATTGTATTAATTATTTTTTGTGACAATTGCTATTTTAAGCCCCCAAACACATAATCTAAAGAGTAAACAGATTTTGTGTAGATTGAAAAATAATCTGGGATATAATTATGTTAATTATTTTAACATAAAACTACTAAATATGGTTTATTTCGAATTGAGCGAAATGCATTTTGCGCGTATGCATTTTGAGCGAAAATTATTTTTTATAGCAAAATAAATAATAAAAAATATTTATTGTATTATATATATTTGTTTAATTTAAGACTAAGTTTTTTAATAAACAAAAATTTATTTTACAAAAAAAA
>JAQFXP010004459.1:0-10650 GCA_034693685.1 Belba bartosi
TCCCCTCCCTGATCCCCCCCTAGGTTTTTGGCTAAAATTTGGAGAAAAATCCCTTCCCTGATCCCCCCCCCCCTGGATCGGCCGACCTTCTCGATCCCTGGCTTTGATTAAATTAATAACAAGTGTTTTTTACAAAGTTTGTTTTATTTAAAAGTAAAATTAAAGCAAAATATTGTATTTTATTGTTATTTGAAATTATAACAAATTAAAATTATTTGTCAAATAAAATCAAAATAATAATTATTATAATACCGACAAATGTCAGACAATAGTTTTCCTCTACTATCGTATTAATAAAGTTTTAAAAAGATGTAAATAAAAACTTTTTTTGTAAACATTCATTGAAAACACAATTCAAATATTAAACTAAAATTGAAAATAAAATTCCGATAAATGAAATTATTAAATTAATTGTTTAGCAGGTTTAATCAACTCATTTACCAATATAAATTATAAAATTGTCAATGTTAAAAATTATTTACTATGTTTTAGAAATAATATTTAGCAAATAATTTTCTGAAAAAGCACATTGCCTTGTAAAATAATAATTTTAAAAATAAATACACATTTATCCTAAACAATCTTATATAAACAGTTTAACTGTTGGGGTCAGTAGTGAAACCAACCGTTAAAAACTTGGTCCGATATGAAGTCGATTACTCCAACTAATTAAAGATTATATATTAATACAAATAATATAATATCTTTAATCTAATTTCAATTTTGTTTAACACAAATATAGAATAGTTTTATACGATTTACTAAATATAACATTTAAATTAGAAAAACAAATTAATTCAACTAATTCTTAACAATTGTGTCTAAAATCCAATCAATTGTTAGCGAAACCGAAACATAGTCTGAATACCAAGTCTTTTCGTCACAACCGTCGCTATCTTTACGGTTCCGACAGCCGGCATGAATACCGACCAATACAGCTCTGAACCGGGATTTGTCGATATACTGGACCAGACCTCCACCCGAATCGCCCTAAGAGTACATAAATAATATTAATTAATTAAAAATTTTGCGCAAAAAATATGTATTGAGTTTGTAATTCAATTCAACAAATATTTAATAAAAACAATAATAATTGCAAACAGACCTCACAGGGACGAGGAATATACCAATTCATATCATGATGTGGCACGCACAAATACTTTTCTCTACACGAAGTAAATGGCATTAAAATTGAATCGAATTTTCGCAATACATTTGAATTGATATTATGTGTAATCATTCCGAACCCAAAAAACGTCACATTTTCGTCCCATTCGTTGCCATTATTTTGATTGGCGTTCGGAAGACATATTGGATTAATATTGTAAACTTTACCATTGATGGTCTGATCATATTTGTGATCAACTTTAATCAGAGCTATATCGATGACTGAATTCGGATTTGTCTTCCATATATGACCCATACGTAACTGTCCTTCAAGTTTCTGGTTATTACCCGCATATATACGGATATGAATGTCGGGTCTGTTTTGTATTGAAAAAAATTATTAGTTTTAGTTTTTGGTCGAAATAAGGTTTGTTTTATCCAATACTCTATACAATGAGCGGCCGTTAGTATCCATTCGAATGTAATCAATACTCCACTACATTCCGAATAAAAATTTTTGCCCATTATTATAATAAAAACAGCCCAGGGTGCTTCGCCATAATTAGCTTCAATACCTTCATATATACGGGTTTGTATAGAATTTTGTTGGCTTTTCCTAATAGTCCCGTCGATAACATAAACCGTTACATTTGGATAGTCGTTAAGAAAACATTTGTTATCGAAATATATTAAATAAACTCTCGGTTTGTATCGATAGCCACATTCCGGGAGATTTATATCCTTTGCTTTGTATTCGGGATAATCACCAATTTTTACGAACATTGCCATAATTACTGTAAATACAATATATTTTGTCTGAAATTTAGTTTTATATTGAATTGAATTAAACTCACGAATAGTATTAAAAAGAAATGAATACAAAATTAGATGAATTAGAGATATAAACAAATTTGTATTCATTTTTGAGTTTCAAGTCTTTTTAACAGAAATATATATTCAATAAAAATGTTATTCTATTCTTAGTTTTAAAACTAAATAGTTTTAAATGCGCGAGAATTTAGATAATTAATGAGTTTTTATAATTAATTGATTTATTTTATAGTTTCGTAAATCAAATAAAATTTATTAAAGAATACAAATTACAAAAAATAATTCGAAAGCAATTTTATTATTTATATTGGCAAATAATTTGAGTTAATAAGTCCATTTATCGGAATTCTATTTCTATTTGATTTTAATATTTAATATAATCATATAATAATAATAATTAATTAAATGTCGTTTGGCTTTTTCATGTTCATATGCAATATTAAACAATTTTTAATATTAATTATATAATAATAATTATTAATTTTAAATCTATATTATTTGACTTAACATTTTAGAATTATTTGCGCAATTCTAATGTTAATCAAACTATTCAGTCATAGTTCAAGCAAAAATATTTATTGGAATATATATTCAAAATGTCTTCAGATCACAAATTTATCCAAAAGATATTTATTCCAACAGATGATAATTGGATCAATTAATTGTTATCAGAAAACGTTTTGAAATAAAATTAAAATTTTTTTATATCTAATTTTTTTATTCGTAATATATAGTCTAATTAACTGTTATGTCACGAATAAAATGAAAAATTAGACAAACTCCGAGCTTTAGTTATTAAATATGTATATTAATATATATGTAATATTAATCTTATCAAACACCTGCGAATTCAAGTCATCGAATTGTGATCACACAATAAACAAGTAGTAAAAACTAACTTACATAATCAGTTTAGACAATTATCCTAGGTTACAACGGCCATGTTCAAACTTAATTTTAAAATTTTATAAAGCTATTCTAGATTAACTATGTTACAAGTCTAATTTTTTAAAATTTTATTTAAACGGAATTTATAAATTTACTGAATTATTTTTAAACCTATTAAAAGATTTAGATTAAAAATGTCAATTTCTAACTTGAGATTTTGTTAAATTTTAACTGAATTAAATAGTTTTAATTTTTATTTAATTTTAAAAATTAAAAAATTATTATGTAATTAGTAATTACATGAATAAATAATAAGCAATTATTTTTATATAATGTTTAAACATTTGGTATAGTTTTGCGCTTGTTAATATATTTTTTTTGTTAGATGTGATTAAATTTATTTATAAATTATATTTAATTAAAATAATTAACAATATAATTAATGTATAACTAGTATTGAAACGACTATTCGTAGAATTATTTGAATTGGAATTTTGCAAATTATTGAATATTTTAAACCAAAAATCCAAACAATTATTAATGACTTTCGGTGTATAGCCATCACTTCCACGATATCTATTTTTCCAAATCATTTGCATTTCGGGTATTAATGAATTCAATTCGACGTAAGATATATTGATCTCTCCGTTCGGCAAAAATGTATATTTAGGCCATTCCTTGCCATTACGTAATATCGGTTTGCTTTCAATAAATAATTATTTTTGATTACTTGTATATACAGTATATATAAACAGAAAGTCTTTAATTAAAAACTACTTCTGGACTCTTAACTCAAATCAATTAAGAGATAATTTTTTAATATTCACAAATTACTTCACTTTTTAATTAATTGTTTTGGAATTAATAATAGCTTATCAATAAGTAAATTAACAAAATAGACAATATTAAATAAAATAAATTAAAACAAATTAAAATAATAGTTTTGTTATCCATATTCAGAAAGAGACACGAATTTTGCTATTAAATAAAATTTTATGCAAGGCTAGCTTGTATATTTTTAATGATATACTTAAGGGTTGAAAGTGTAAATTAGCTTTTTTACTGTTTATTAAACATTTAAGAACAATATGTTTGCAAAGTACAGTATTTGCAAGGGCCACTGCAGTTAAATAGTTTTGTAATTATGAACAAACAGTAATTTTGAACTCTTAGGTTTGTGCCAGGCCTAAATTAATATTATTTTAATTATTTTAGTTTTAAATTGATATTTATATAAATTATTTTGACTTAAAACATAAGTTTAACATAATGAATAAATTAAATTAATCTAACAAGTAAGTTTTAAATAAATTAATATTTACTTATATATTCATATAATTCAAGTTTAATATTAATTATAAAAGTTTAAAATAAAAAACTTTTGTGATTTAGACTTAAAAAGTTGGAATATGATTATAATTATTATTTTATCTAGAATAAAAGTTTAAAAATAAAATTTACAAGCTAAACTATTTATAAATTTATTTAAACTACATATAACACGACACGAGTTAATGATATGAATAAACGTTTACTTTATATAGTTTCAGACTTCCATTTACCAATGTGTAATTTACAGCTCAATTATTTAAACCCCAAAAATTAAAAAGCACACTACTGTGGATAACAATACTAATAAAAAAAATTAAACTTTTCTAATAAATTATTTTAACTAATTAATAAAAAATACACTGTTGTATAAATTGACTTGTAAATTTATTTTTATTTAGGATTGTAAAGCCCAAAACTTAAGCTCCAAACTGTAGATTAGCTTTATTTGCTATTTATTAAACTTTGAAAACGAACATGTTAAACTCTCAAGTTTTACGCATTATTAATTTAGGATATACTCTTGTAAGTTTTATGCTACTTTGTTTAATTTAAAAACTTGTTTGAACTAATTAATTTTATAACTAATTTATATTTTTAATTGCAATGTCATATCAATGCAATTTAGTAAATTATTATAAAAATTTAATTAATTAAAAAAAATTATTTTAATTAAAATAAAAACCCATTTTTGGCGAATTGAGTCCAAGTGCTGACAAACAGTTCACTAATCCTCTTGTCGTCGGTATTCCAATTATTGTCCAACTCATTGAGAGGCCGACCGAAGACGAGCGGCTGTTCGTCCGTATGTTCGGCTTTAGCCCAAACACTGCCATAAGATATAGACTTTGAGTTCGCATAAGTCAGTCGATATTGGAATACATTTCCCAAAAATCTCTTTTGTTTCGCCAATTCTGCGCCGAATATAATGGTCGGGCAAGTAATGGCCAGATCGCCAATTGCATGAGTGGCTGCTCTTATCAATTCCAGATCTCCTTCCGGGCCATCAGTATAAGTGCCGGCAATCGAATTGATTGTCTGTTCAGTGAAACTACTTTTTGGTATAAATAGTTTGATGTCTTCGAAGACCTGATTTTTGGTAACTTTTAAGAAATTCTTAGGACTGTATCGACCGCTCAGATTTAACACCTGATCCAAGTCGGCCACAAACGACACGCCTTCCATCTCCTGGTGACCGATCAGTAGATTTATGTCTGTCTTATAATCCGAGTCTTTAAGCGATTGAATGCATGATTTGGGCAAAAATTTGTCGCCGAATACCGGCTTAAAGGGCACGACATCTGTAAATACTGTATAGAATTGTATTTCTTGGGCTCTGTTTATCTCATCGCTTGTCTTCGTCTTCAAACATTGGATCCACTGGTCGTCATCCGGACAGGGATTCACAAAATTGTTTGAATTTATTGCAAAATTTTTCGAGAAAGTCAGAGCTCTTTCGCTGTCGATTGACATTCCGCTCCCATATGTCGAACCTTTAAATAGTTTTTAAGTCAATTTAAATATAAACTCTAAATATATTTTCAGATAATTTTATTAATTAATACAATTTATAAATTATAAGTAATTATATTAACTTGTTAAGATTTTTAATGATTTCTAATACTTGATTATTAGTACAGTATACTCCGGTTATAATCACAACATTGGTGCATATTATAACCAAATTAAGTGATTCTATCTGAAAATGATTATAACCGATGCATTAACTCTACTTGCTGCGTTTGGTGCTTTGCATATGTAGTGATTATAACCGGAGTATACTGTATTTTATTTTAAATTATTTGTTTTGCATATTGTGTTAGTTTATGCCTTACGTGCTCATAACATAATGTGGCTTATTAAAATAAATAGTTTCAATAATTATTTATTTATAGCATTAAGTAAATATATTTTTAATTTTGTTAACTAATACCGTATTCCATCACAGTTTAGGACGTGAGCTTATAAAGTTAATTAGACAATTTTTTACAATTTGAGTTAAAGCCTTTAAGGACATGTTCCTATAAGACGAGGTCAACTCAAACTATAATAAATAATATAAATTAATTAATTATAATTAGTTTTATCAAATTTTAAATAAATAATAAATTTTATATAATTTAATAATTTTTAATTTGTTTATTCTATTTCATTTTTTTATTTAATTAAAAAAATTTCTCAAAGTACTAAATAATTTGTTGTTTTAGTTTTATTTCCATTAAATTCTTATAATTTTATTAAATTATTATTTAAATTATTACTTTTAAAACTCATTTATAATACTTATTTTACAAATTTTTGTTTAACAATCAATTTAATATCAGATTTTCTAATAAAACTTTCCAAAATAAATGTGTTATAATTCAGAATAATTTAAAATACATTACTTTAAACTAATGATTTCTTATTTCTTTTGAAATGTTTTCAATTTTGTTATGTTATCAATTTATAAATTTTAAAATTATTTTTAAAAATATTAAATACTAGTTTTATTCTTATACCTTGAGGTATAAAAACATGAATCTCAAACTCATTTTATAGCACATGTCTTAAAGTGTAAAGATATACGGTAAATGTTTAATATAATATAAAATAAACTAACCTTTGATTTGTACTCATTTGTAACCTTTGATTGAATTCAAACTCACTTAATTAAGATAAAATTAATGATGTTAAATCTTATCAATATAAATATTAAACAACTAATAAAATAATTATTTATTACTAACAAGTTAGAAGTATTTATAAACAAGTTTATTGCTCTATTTTCACTAAAAAATAAATATTATTTATCTCAACAATATTTGATTTTTTACACAAGCAATCTTATAATTAAAATAACTTTAAATGTTGGTATAAAAAAGTAGATTGCACAATAAGTAAAAATATTTCTTAATCAAACTAGAAAATATTTAATAATAATTTTTAGCAAACTAATTTTAATATGCTTTGTAAGTATTAATTTTATTTATTTGTAAAAATGTTTTCAAACATAATAATCAAAATTTGAGCCAAACCTGATTCCATAATAGCGTTTGCGAACAAATGTCTGGAAACGGGAGATATGATGTGAGCGCTGACCGAACCACTGCCGGCGCTCACACCGAACAGACACACATTGCTCGGATTGCCGCCAAAGTTCGCGATATTATTCTGAATCCACAATAAGACCATATATTGGTCCCAATAACCCATATTCCCGGGTGCGTCACTACTACTCCCATACAGCCAACCAAAAGCACCCAAACGATAGTTGGCTGTAATCAGGACCACATCCCTGAGCGCTAGTTGTGTGCCATTAAAGATGTTATATCCGTCCACTTGTTTTGTGGCCGAACCCATAAAATAAGAGCCGCCGTAGAGCCAGTACATGACCGGCAGGTTTGCACCGATAGACACATCCGGAGTCCATATGTTTAGGTAAAGACAGTCTTCACTCATAAGCGCCGATGTATTGAATGGCGAAACACATTGAAGTTTAGTTGTCGTCGCGTTGTATAAGTCGTCCCATTTGCTCCTTAGGGGAACCGGAGGTTTGAATCTGAGTTCGTTGAGCGGCGGCTCTGCGAATGGTATTCCCTAATCAAGAAATTTATTTCAATTAACAATTTTTAAATTAAATGTGATTTAAATTTTATGCGGCACAACAAATTAATAAAAGTCAAAGTTATTAAGCTAGTTAATATGTACAATATTTTTATAATTATTGATTTTTAAATTATTTTTTAAACCTAATATATAGTTTATTATTATAATTTAAAATACATTAGGATTACCATAAAATTATGAATTGATTTGCCATTTATAGTAGCGGTCGTGCCTTCGATTGTTCCATTAGTTATGATTACTTGAATTGCTGTTAATTGAGTAGTTATTAAATATATTATTAAAAATTGATAATAAATAAAAATTAATTTTAAAAACATTTATAAAATAATAAATAAACACGAGCAATATTAAAAAAAACTTATTTTTAAGTATTAAGTCTCAGATTTAATTAAAATACAGTACTTATATTTCAAACACAATCATCATAATAAAATATAAATTATAATTTATAAAGTGTTTTTAAAAAATAGCCAAGTCATATTGTAAATTCCTTGTCATTTAACATTTATATATTTATTATTTTTATATTATTTTATGATAGTTAAAACAACCAGATAAAAACATATTTATTTGTTTAGTTTAGCAATCTTATATTTATCTCTAAAGATATATATTAAAAATCAAAACAAAAATATTTAAAACAAATAAAATCTTTAAAAAATAAGATAGACCAAAAAGTGCATTTAAACGTATAATTTAACTTTTGATGCACTTTGCCAAGTGTATTTATTAAATAAAATAATAAATAATTTAAATTAATTTACTAAATAAATTAAATTTAATAATAATCAAGTAGATATTGGAAATAACAAATAACTGATTGAAAATAAAATTTCCAATATTTTTAATTACCAATTTTTAATTATTTGATCTAGATATTTTACAGGTACAAAAAATAATTAATTTCATTAGCGAATAATATGTATAATATATGTAAACTGTAAATGGTGAAATAATGAATGAGAAAAATGTTTGAGTCACGTGTGCACAAAATGTATGTATCTGTAACAACGCTTGATTTCTAACTTTCCATATTTGCAATAATGTACTGATAAAGTTGAGGCAGTAATGATATCAATTAAAAAAATTTTGTGATGCAGCACAACGACATCATGTTATATAATACTTAATTCAGTTTTAGAATAAACTTAGTTTATTTATTAATTTTACATATTTGAAAGATAAACATTAAACCACTCCCAATTTCTAACACCCAATTAAACCCCCGACACATATCTAATTCAAATTTAATTAATAGTTTTATTAATTTATGTAACTAAAAAAAACAGCAGTTATTAAATTGTTTATTTTGTTATTATATTTTATGTCGATAATTTCTTTTTGTTAAAGAAACCATGTCAGTTAATGAAACTTAAATGTTTTTTATTAGTTATTTTTTTATTAGTAAATTTTGGTTTGTTGTATATTAAAACCTACATTATTAATAAATTTATTAATAAAATTAGCAATTAATAAATTTTTTAAATTTTTAACTTATTTATAATTTTAAAAATATATTGATAAAATTGCTTTAAAAATTTAGTTTTTTAATAGAATAAATTATATACTTTATGATTTATTTTAATTCAAATCTATATTAATTTATTTCATTAAAAAACTAAATTTTTTAAAAACAATTTGTAATATAATAAAGTCTAATTATATTAGTCTAATAGTCTAATAAAATCTAAAAAGTCAAAGTTGTTAAAACAAATAAGAAACGTTTATTAATTTGGTAGTAATTTATTAGTATTAAAAGTAAGTGTAATAATAAAATACATAATTAAAACATTTTATCTTACAATTAAAATAATTATCTTGCTCACGGAGTTTAGAAAAATTATTATTATTTTTAAATTAATTGAAACACTAAAAATTATTTATGAAAATTCTAGCCGTCAATGGGGGTGTTAAGGGGGTTTCCTGGTTAAAATGCTAATATAAACTGTAACATGATTACATTTTAATAGGCAGATAAACAAGATAAAAATAAATAAAATTAACTGAAAACATAATGTTTAAACAAACAAGATGTAACTAGAGCATTTTGAGTCAAATTACAAGTATGTTACCGCTAAAAATATCACAATTTTTAAAAATAATTGTAAAATAATTGTAAAATAAGTGTAAAATAATTGTAAAATGTTAGATGTTGCATATATAATATATTTGCTTATATTAAATGTAATTAACAAATATTTTGAATTTGGAAACATATAGCGATTTTAATTGTCAAAGTTTACAAATTAAAAAATAGTAATAAATTTTTTGAATCAACTTTTTGCACTACTTTAATATATAGTAGAGTTCTTACACCTAGTACAATTTTTAATTAAATTTTTTAGCGCAAAATTTAAACATTTCTCAGGTCTACTAATGATTCAAAAAGCTTTATTTTTTAAGATGCTAAGCAACGTCTATATATTTAGGGCTGTTAGCCCTATTGTATTCGCCAATGATCTACTGTATTCACAATATATAAATTAAAATTAAATTATTATTAAATTAGAAATTACTATAAATTAAAATAAATAAAATATTTTCAAATCAAAAGTTATTTAAAAGTCGAAGTTAACAAAAACTAGGCATTTATACAGTAATTCAAATGTAAAATAAAAAATCGAAATACAACTGAATATAAAATAAAATAAAAACGATTCCATAGTTTGAGTCAAACCGAAGTCAATTAAAGCAAATGCTTTTGATTTGAGTGGTTGTTGTCTCACATTCATTGAATTCAATGTCTGTTTCCTTTCGAATGCAAATATTCCGCTTTCGTGTACTTGAGTCACACTATTGAAAAAGATAATAATTATAATTTCAAAATAAATTTTTATTTAATATATTAATTATAATTATAAATATTAGTCAATATTTTTAAAAATT
>JAQFXP010004460.1:0-10648 GCA_034693685.1 Belba bartosi
GATGAGAATAGTGAGCGCCGCCCGAGAGGGTGAACTCTGGGCTCTTAAATGTAAGCTTGGTTATATTTGTTTATATACTATAGTTTATTGCAATTGTTAAAAATTAATGTAAATTAAATATAATTTAGATATTTATTGTATTAATATCAGAGATCAATAAAAGATCAGAGATCAGGCAAAAAACCCCTGGTTTTAAAAATTTGGATTTATCCCCCCCCCTAACATTTGGTCCGAGAAAAGGTACCCCCTCGACGTTTTGCCGGCCGAATTAGGCGGCCGGCAAATTATTTGAGTTTTTGCCCAAAATTAGGAAATTTTCCCTAAATTGGTGCTAAATCTGGTTTAAATCCGGTTAAATTAGGCAAAATTTCATCATAAATATATAGGTTTTTAAGCGTTTTTGGAAAATTCCCTTACCTGATCCCTTCCTAGGTTTTTGGCCAAAATTTTGAGAAAATTCCCTCCCCTGATTCTCCACTTGATTGGCCAACTTTCTCGATCTCTGATTAATATATTCTTATAAAATTAAATTAAATTAGGCAAGGGTATATTTTTATAAAAGTTTTAGAAAATATTTATACAAAATCAAGATAAATATTAAAAGAAAATTAAAACTTAAAGGATATTTAGTAAATAGTAGCCTGATTTCGGTCGGGATTAAGACTCCCGGTTTCCGACTAATTAATTCCGATTTTCGTCGGGATTCTGGTTTTAAAATTAGGGAAAATTGTGTATAAGCTGACTGAAAAGTTTACATTTAAGCAAGTTTAAATTACTTTTTTCTGTAACATAGATTTAAATTTTGGCTGATTTGAGGGGAGAATAAAGGGAGAAATATTTTGGTAAAAAACGCTTAAAATCATTTAATTTAATATGCAATTTTATTTTATTAAATTTAAACTCGATTTAAACTAAACTTATTAGTTGATTAAAAAAAACTAGCACCAATTTAAGAAAAAGTTTGAAATTTTTACCATAAAAATCTAAAAATTTGCCTAAATTTATAGTCGGCAAGATACTTATTTTTTGCAAACCAAATACTCTGGGGGATAAATGTCAATTTTTAGAAAAAGGAGAATTTTTAGTTAATCCCCTCTCAATCTCTGTTATATACAATAATTATTGTTTAAATTTAAATCTGTTTACAATTTAATCTATATTTGAAACAAGACTTTATGAGATCATTTCAACACATGTTTTGAGATTACATCTAATGTTTGAATTAAAAATATTAACAGTTTTTCTATTACCGGTAATGTCTGAAATATTATTTCATTATTTAAGACTAATCTTATATATTTTCAAAACACATAAACAATAAAATTAAATGCAATTAAAATAACTTTTCAATTGCGGAATTTTGTTGACTGACTCAATACATAAAGTTCTTAATAATACAAAGAAAACAGTGAAAACCCTTAAAAACAAATTTAATTTAATTTCAGTTAACTCGCATTTTTACAAATTTAAAACCCAATTACATTTTCTAACAAAAGAATTTAATTTAAAAATAGTTTTAATGCTTTTATTGCATCTTTTGGTTATTAAATATTTCAAAATATTTAGCAATAAATCTGTTTCATACAAATAATGTCATAAAATATTTCTTAAACTATAAAAAATTACTTAACATTTTATATTTGAATAAATAATTAATAAACTTTTAAAAATAAATAAATAATAATTACGGTGGTTAAAATTTTATTAACTGCACAATATTTACTTATTAACATGTTTAATTATTTATATTTAATTGAACAAAAAAAAAATATTATTTTAATTAATATAATATTTAAAATAATTTATACAATATATTAAAAATTTGTATAAAATTATTTAATTATTAAAAACAAAATATTACCAAAAGTATATATTTTAAAACTATTAATATTTTATATATAGTTTATTTGCTTATTGTCATTATTGTTAACTAGCTAAATAATTAATTTAATTTATGCATGGTAATTTTAAAATTAAAACTTTTAAACAAATAAATATATTAACAAGTAAAATTTAATAATAATTTAGTTTTCGACGCTCAGCCATCAATGAGTATGACTGTGTTGGAGGTGTCGGGTCCTATGTATGGCAATTATGACGAATGTCTTGGCATTGAAAGTCCCGAAGAAGACAAACCAAAAATATATGGACAGTATTGTGGGTTAGATATGGATTGGATTCATAAGTTGCGAAACGAAAAAATAAGTGAAGAAATGATTCAAAAACTAAGTCCAAACATAACGGAGAGTTCAGAAAATATATTCAATATAACAAACTTTATTCGGGATTTATTGGGAGAAAATGCTGCAAAATATATGAATCAAAAACAAACCGTCGATGACTTTGAGATGAATTTTGATTATTTCGACCTCTATGTGCCCGAAAACATGAAATTAATAAATGGTTTCTGTTTGCCCACAACCTGTTCCACACAAGACATGTCTTACGCCATAAATCAATGTAAGTCTTACGCAATATTTAAATATAATTTTGTATTTGTTTTTAGCATGTTAAATCAAATAGACTAAATGTAAAATTATAATTATATATTTAAATTATTTAAAAATTTATTATTGTTTTAGTAATGTACCCGATCACTCGAATGCCTATCAAATTTCACCCGGATTGCCAATATGTGAACAAACCGATTGTGTTTAATAAATATCAAATAATATCATTGTATGAATACATTGCTTAAAAATTATAACTAAATTATATTAAACTTTTATTTTAGATCAATATTCGCTTCGATGACAATATTAACAATAATCAGTAGTTTTATTGACTTTTTACCGGAAAAAACATTTATTAATAAATTAATAGAAAATACCTTGATCGGATTTATTGTTAAATGTTTTTCTATAAAACAAAACTCAAAAATAGTTTTCAGTTTCAAACAAAACCAAAAGTTTAAGTCATTGAGTGGTTTGAAAGCTTTCTTAACTTTTTGGATTGTGTTTTGTCACACCTATGAGACCGGACTACTTGTAGTACACGTTCGCAACTTTTTTCTCTCCTCTCCGTACAAATTGACAAAAAATTTCCGAAATATGATTATTCCCAACATTCAACTAATGGATATCTTTATATTTATTTCAGGTTTGCATTCAATTACTTTTTATTACAGTTTATCAATCATACAATTTTTGTTTAATATTAATACTATTTGAAGCAATTTAACATATATTTGTATTCATATATTTTATTAATTTATATTTTTAAATAGCATTTTTACTTGGTAATACAATTCTATCCAAGCTAGAACAAAGCAAAGGAAAATTTAATTATTTTCATTTTATTATATTTAGGTAAGTAATGAAATAGAATGACAATGGTAGAATTTAAATTTGATTTACTTATAAAAACAACAATACCCATTAATGATTAGACATACAGTATATTTTGTCGTTTAATTGTTTACAAATTACAAATCAATTATTGTTAACAAAATTATATCTTTAAATATTTCAATTGGTTTGTTTATTAAACAATTGGTTGCATATAAGATATGTCTCATTTTTAATAGCAATTGTTTTTTATAAATAATAAAAGCCATTTAATATATTATACAAAAATTTTGTTTATATTAACTCAACAAAAATATAACATTGCTGATAAAATAGATTGAACAGTTTGATATTGATACATTTTAGATAGTAGACTATTAATTACATTTTTATATAATTTTAATTAATTATAATTTTATAAATATGATTATATAAAATTATATAATTATAATTAATTCTATAATTTTTAAAATTTTAAACTAACAATATACAAAAGTTATACAGACGTGTTTTATATATATATATTTGCCCAAAAGCAATGTAGTTAGCATAGCTGCAGTCTGTGCTATTTTATTAAACGGCTATGTACTATCCGCTATTAATTTTTAATTAGTTTGTTGTTTTGTAATTTAAATCTTAAAAGAAATGTGTTTATCAATTTTGATTTAGTAAAACATTGCAAGTATATTTTTTAATGCATTATTACATGTTAAATTTAAAACAAAATTAAGTAATAATAATTTTATACTTTTAAACTAGTTAGCTATAGTTATTATTTGTAATTTATAAGCATTTTAAATTTAAAACCCAAAACTTATTAATTTTTATTTAAAAAAAATTTGGTCGTAATTTATTAACCAAGTTACTGTAAAATCACAAATGAAATTTTAAAAAATTAGACAATCCCTTCATATTACATATATTATATTTAGTTTAACAGATTTAAGCATACTTGAAATGTTTAACTTAGTTAGTATTGAATATACACTTTTTACTTTAATCTTTAAATTACAAAGCAACAGTTAATTAAAAATTAATGGCAAATGTTATATAACAAATGGTTCGGACGATATCTATGTCTACTATAATACATCGTTTTAAGCACTGTATAACAAATCCAAAGCAAAAACATAACTTTAAAAACAATTGAAATGCTAGAAAAGATTTTTTAAAAACATTTTTAATTGATTTATTAAATGATATAAATTTTTGAATAAAATATCTATTTTAGTTTTTTAATTATTAAAAAATTAAAAATATATTTTATAATTTGAAAACCAGCTATTTTCAATTAAAATATAAAATACATGGTAAAACTATATTTCATATATAGTTTTTTAATGTAGTATAAATTTAAATTATAATAGCTTAAAATTTTCATAAGATTTATTTTAATTAAATAAAATAATTAATATAACCTTTAATTTAAGATACCTTCGAATCATACCAATAATAATCGTTGGAATTTGTATTTCATTTATACTCCCAATTATCGGCAATGGTATGCATTATATTATTATTTAATTTTATAATATTTATTACTTATAAATAGTGTAAAAATCTGTAAAAAAAATTATTACCAAATTGTCAGAAATTAAGAAAAACAAAAAAAATGTATTTAAAGTAAAATTATTATGTTTTTTTTAAATATACAGTCACAATTTAACGAAAGTATGGGTACAAACCCAAAATTAGGCAATTTATATTGTCGGCGAAATTATCTATTTTTTTTTAATTTTAAATTGATGTCACTTTTAAAAGTTGATTTTTATTTCTTAATTTTATTTTGTCTCTATATAAATTACACTTGCGTAAAAAGTAATAAATAAAACAATTAGTCATAAGTCTTAATTATTTACATCATTAATTTAATTATTTTACATTAATATCACTTTAGTTTAATTTTTATTTAATTTCTTAATTTACAAACTTTATAAGCAAATTAGTTTTTTAGATAAGTTATCTCGCACAAATAGTTTTTCAAAAATTCAAATTAATATTAAAAATTAATTTTTTTTTTAATATATTAATATACTGTACATCTTACAAGCAAAAATTGACCATCCAGATGACTAGTATTAAACATTATTTATAGTTTTAAAACGCATAAACATTATATAGCAAGATTCTATTTTTATATCTATTTATAATTTACACTTTAAAATTATAAATGTTTAATGCTGGTCATTTAAATGGTCTATTTGGGCTTGAAAGCTGTACATGTATAATTTATAAGTAAACTAAGCCAAAATCTACAAAACAAAAGCAAAATAATAATTAACAAAAATTTTTAAAAATACAAACAAATGACTAAACAACTTAAATACAAATAATAATAATAACATATTAATATTATTCTAATGTTGTTCTTGACCAGGACCATTTTGGGAAATAATTGAAAATTTCATAACTGCTCCCTGTTATGACAATTGGTATAAACCGCTACTAATGATCAATAACAAAATGGCCTATAAAAATAAAGCAATCTCGCCAATACAAGTTAGATTAACAAATTAATATATATAACTTAAAACATATTATATATTGTATGTTTAAAGTATTTACTATAATTTTTATTATGTCCAAATAATTTTAAAAAGTTATAGCTATTTTTAAATTAATTGATTAAAAACAAATTTATTAAGTCTTATAGTAAATTTTGTTGATAAATCAATATTTTGTAATAATTAAATTAGTTGTTTACATAAATAATTGTTAAATAATGTATTTCCTACTAAATATAATTGTTATTGACTTAACAATATTTTTGAATTTTTTAACCAAATAATTTTACTACTAATTACAGTATTTTTAACTTTTTAGCAAAAAAATTCCACAAACAGGCAAAATAAGATAAATTGTTTTTAGCCAATTAAATAAATTTTAAAATAAAGATTATTTTTTAAAACTTTTTGGGCATAAAAAATTCAATTATTATTTATCTGTTTGATATTAATGTTTATCTTTATTTTTTTAATTTCAGTGTGTTGCTCATTCATGGTAAATATTTTAGTTTTTATTTATCATTACATTTATCTTAAATTAGTTTTTATAAGTTAACATAAAACTTTTCCTCTAACTGGCCTAAATTTATCTTGCCAATATGCATTTGGCACAAAAATATATATGCAGTTTGCCAAAAGTATTTCTGAGTTAATCCAAACATATTTTAAATTTTACAATAAAAAGGATTGTAAAAAAGTTTGTAATAAATTTTTAATTGAATTAATTTATATTTTTAAATATAATAATATTTTACTGTATTATATAATATAAACTCGATTTTAGCAATTGATAAAATTAAATAATTCTATAATCCGGCGCATATTAACATTACTACATTCCAGTTAATGCATAAACATTAACTTGCTATAATTAAGATTAAATATAATTCTACTTGAAAAAATCAAGTATATACTGTATTAATATTTTAATTTAAAACTAATTTCTATTTATAGTCTGTATATTTATTTATTTTAATTTGTTATTTTGTGTATAAATAACGCCATATTAAGTTTTGACAAAATGCTTATTGGCTAAAAAGATTCACATTTAGCGAAAAATATTTAGACCAGTTATGAAATATTCACATAGAAGCTGTATATTAAGAAAGTAGAATGAACAATTGTCGTTACATAATACATAAGCTATGTGCATTATTAATTAATAAAAAAATATATTTTTTAAATTTTATATATAATATTATATTATATATATATATATTAAATTTATATTTTAACTTGAGCGTTAATATAACAATACATCGAAATAACTTTACTTTAAATTTATTTTCTCCATTTAATTTGATTTACTAATTCAGTCCCACATATATAAAATAATATATTATGTAAATAGAATACAAATTCTTAGAGTTAATTAAAATGCAATCTAATATAAACTTTTATTTTTGTTAAATACAACTTAATATTATTTAATATCCAATACCCAAACTAGTTTAAAACTCAATAAATTAGTTTAATTGCAATTAATAAATAAGTAACAAGTTTATTTAACATAAAGGTATGCATCGGCGGAATTTCAACTTTACGCACTCTCACCGATAGCTTTTCTATTGCTCTACAAAATGCCGAAATTTGGATTAATTTGGAATTTTATTCTACTCTTAATCGGAATTAGTATTCCATTAATAATTCGATTTGGATTCGGAATTATTCATTTTTACCAAGCAATTTTTTGGAATAATTTTTTCCAAAGTCAGCTAGGTGTGCAAGTACACTACTGGATGTCACCCCCGTACATTCAGTCATACGTCTTGGGTATTCTCATCGCATATATAGTGCGCCGAAAACCAAACGCCTATTTGGGCGGACGTATCGGTGAATCAATTATTTGGTTTATCACTATTTCAATGTCTGTCGGAGTTATGTATTGGCAAAAAGACTTCTTAAGTCCGTCCTATAAGTACGAGGCTTTATATGGATACGAATTACACGTTTATCTATTGTTGAATAAAATGTTATATTTATCCGTATTTGCCTGGTCAATTTATGCCTGTGCAACTGGCCGAGCTGGTTTGTTATTTAACAATGAGTTTATTTTTAAATTTATAATTGAAATAAATATTATATAAATAGAATTTGTGAATAACATAATGGGTTGGAAAGGGTTCAAACCGGTCGACAATTTAACGATGGAAATTTATATTGTATGTATAATAATTGCATAGATTTACTCGAGCAAACTTGAAATAATTTAACATTTGTGCACTATTTATGTTTTAGATCCATATATTTGTTATAGTCTATAGAATAGGCAGTTTGAGAGAACAGGTCACTTACAATGAATATTATATTGTAAGCAAAATTATCTAGCTATTTATATAATTTTTTAATTTAAATCTAAATAATAATATTAATATAACAATTAAATACACAGTTGACGTCAACAGTGTTCGACTTTATACTGTCATACATACTGTCAGTGATCGCCGCTTTCCTCTTCAGTCGACCGATCGCTGCAATGACTTTACGTTTATTTCAGAAACAATTACAGAAAACAAATCAAATAAAGACATCGAATGGAAACGAAGAATTAAATCCAATTAATGATTTGAAAGACATATCGATTAGTATTTTAAACCAAACTATTGATAATAAATTGAATTTAAATAATAATAATATAGAAAAATATTAATAATCTAATTATATATAATAGTTGCTTAACTAGAAATAATTTTTAATTAGTTAAAAGAAATTTAATTGCAAATTAAAAACGTCAACAAACAATAAAATTAATTTTAATTTAATTTAAAAGTTTGCTTAAAACAAAATGACTACTTATTTTAGCATTAAATATTGTTGCTATTTAATTTTATTAAGCTAAAATTATATTAAATTTAGTTAATTTATCCGAATTTAGTTACAAATTAAAAAATTAAATATTTTAAAAAAAATTTAAAAAATTAAATATTAATTTTTATAATTAAGCTTTTAAAAACAAAAAATTACATTAAAATTTTTTATAAATTAAATATAATTAATAATTAGCTTTTTTATAAATATAGTTAAATACAACATTGTAAAATATTTTAAAAATAGAAATTAATTTTAATAAATTATAATTTTTAATGTTAGAATTTTTAAATTACTTGTTAGTTGATTCAAAAAATATTTAAATTTGCAAATTAATATTTTTAGAAAACAATTTTTACATTAAACATGTAATAAAATTTTATAATTATTAAAATTGTTTTTAAAATGAAATAATCAAGGATTTTTGATTTATCACTTTTTAAGTTATAAAATAAGTTTTAGCAAAGGTGATTATTGAAACAATTAAATGAATTAATTTTTATTTAAAAAATATTTTATAATGTTACATTTAACTATATTTATAAATAGAAATTAATTATTAAATAAATTTAATTTATAAAAAAAAATTTAACGTAATTTTTTATAATAAGTTTGAAGTAATAACAAATTGTAACTTGTTAATATTTTTAAAAATTAAAAATAAATGTCAATAATAATTTTTAATAATCTATACATAATCTATACAATTTTTACATAATTTTGAAAATTTTTCTAGTTTACTCAAAACATATTTTAATATTTTTTTAAATTAGAAAGCTCAAATTTTTCAAAAATATTTTTATGGTAGATCCGTGTAGAAATTCCAAAGTTGCAATAAAAATTATATGATGACATAATCAAAAATCATTTAATTATTGCGTTTTTAGCAATAAAATTAGTTTTGATAGTTTGTATATCCATTTAATTCAATTGATTTATAAATAAAAATGCAATTTTTGGCGTTAAATTTGGTGCTTACTTTGTAGTAAATAAAGAAGGGATATGAGCTAGGTAGATGTGCAAAATAAAAATATTAATGTCAAATATATTAAATTTAAAAAGGATAATGTTGAATATGTTAATGTCGAATATGATAATTTTATTGATAAGTTATGACATAATATTACTATTTTCGGCTTGAACACATTTGAATTAACATATTTGACATTATCATTTTCTACATTAATATATTCGATCTTAATCAGGAATCGTAAAGGGGAGATCAGGCAAAAATCTCCCTGATTTTTAAAATTTGGATTTATCCCCCTTTAGCATTTGGTTCGCGAAAAGATTCCTCTTCGACGTTTTTGGCAGCTGCAAAAAGGCGACGGGGTACCTTTTTGCGTACCAAATGCTAGGGGGATAAATGACAATTTATAAAATCAAGGGAATTTTTGTCTGCCCTCTCCTTTACAATGCATGGTTTTTAATTTTAAAAAATCTTTCCCCCATTCCATGATGCCCATTAAATTTTTAGTCGATTTTTTGAAAATTTATCTCTGAACCCATAATGAATCGACCAATTTTCTCAGTCATTGTAATTGATTTTATCTTAATTATTATGTTAAATAAAAATAAATATCCTGATTTAAAATATATTATAACAAGAAGCAATTAAATGCTAAAATTAAATTAAAGTTATAAACTACTGTTTAAAAAATTTTTAAGGAAATGCATATTTTACGCCTTAAACAAATAAAATAAAGAGTTAAAATTAAATATACATGTTTATTATAAACTTTAATGACGTTTAAATTATACAATATTTGTCATTTTAAATCCAATGTTGAAATATAGCAAGGTATTTATATTTAAGAAAATCTTATATATGATTCAATATCTTTTCAATTTCAGTTTTTGAAAATATAATAATTATTTTAATATTTAATTTAAGTGATTATTGTTAATAAAAATGAACTTACTAAATTTATTATCAATAATATTAGTATTAAACTGTAAAATAATTTTTGCATTGGATTCCTATGAATACGACTATTCTTTAAATGAATTCAACAATACTTTGAACACAAATACAACGGATTATGAATT
>JAQFXP010004461.1:0-10648 GCA_034693685.1 Belba bartosi
ACTGATTGTTATGTATGACTCTTCTGATATTAAAAAGATAAAAATACTAGTGTGTAGAAGTATAGCGCGCTTTATTTAAATAATGCCGGCCTTTACTTAAATAGATGAAAAGATAAACGGTTTACGTTATTAAATTTAAAACAATAATTAAAAAATAATAAATTAATTAAAAAATTAATTTTGATTAATTTAAATTAATTTAAAAATAAGTAATTTTTGTATAGAAAAATAAATTAAGATTTACAGGATTTATTATAAATTCTTAAATAAAAATAATTGTTTTTAAATAAAGTATATATTTATTTTAAGTGTAATTTTATTATTATGTAATAGTACCGCAATTACCAAGTCACAATTTAAGTAAGAAAGCCAACCTGGGCCCAAAATGTATCCCCTCTGGCAGTATGCCAGCATAAAAACTTTACACCACGTAGGTATTTTCTCATGCCTGTTTGAGTATCTATCAACAGCAAAGTTTAAATGAAATTATATTAATGCTAATTGATAATTAACAATAAAATTGAGCTAAAATTAGCAGATATAAAGGTAAAATACGTTATTTAACCAATATATTTGTTGTTATATAAGCGTAATTTGTCAGTGATTATACACTTAACTGCTCTATACCGTTTTTGTAACTAAAAAGTTAAATATCTAGACCTTATTAAGATATTTTTGGGCATATATGCTCAAATATCTTTGCGTTGATACTTTTGTACATGTTTAGTTTAACATTAATAAACTTATAATTCATATAGGATGTTACTATTTTGCGTGAGGAGAAACTAACAATTAACTATATTAATAACCGCTTATTTGTTTAGAGTATAAACAATTTGCTGCTTTTTATGATCATTCAACATGAGTAAAAGGCTTATCTACAATGTTTTACTTGGTCAGTATTAGGACACTGCAGATAAATTATTTTTGTTTGTTTAATAAATAATTAATAAATTATAGTAATTTAGAAACTTTGACTAAGTAAGTGATTACAACAATAAACCAAACATCTGACATGACTGGCTTTTAAACATATCAAACCCACATATAAAATGATATTGGCTTATTGTTAGATTTATTTCAACTTTTTTTAAAGCAATGCTATTGGTTAACACTAATACAAACAGGCGCTAAACTACTTTTTCAAACATTATTGGGCAGCAATTGTGGCATCAATTCAACATTATAAATAATTATTTTAATTAAAATTTATTCATTATTAAATAGTTTGAATTATTTGATAATTTTTAAATAACATTTTTTAAATTTATAATTTTTATAAAATTCAAATTAAATAATTTTATACAAATAATTAATATTTTAACTTATTATTGTATAATTAATGATTATATAAAAATTATATTAAATAAAACTGTTATTTTACACTAATTTAATAATTTGTTTAGACAAATATATTATATTTTTACTATATGGATATGACTGACTAGTGATACTATTATTTTAATTAATATAATATTTATTATTTTTTTTATAAAATTAATTACAAATTATATACTTTTGCAAATTTTTTCTTTTATATTATATTGATAACTAGGTCTAAAATTTTATTATTTATTAATTATTATCTCAAAATGTTTTGTGTTGTAGTTACTTTATTTTAAAGTTTGTAAAATTATAAAATTTGTCAACATTAATCAAAAAATAACATTATTTGTTTAAATCCAAAATATAAAAACCTAACTAATAAATAATGCGATTTAAGAAAATTAAATTTAATATACGGTTTCATATTTAATAATCAAACTGATGTGACATGTTTAATTTAAATTTATAAAAATTTGTAATTGTTAATTAAATTTACTAATATCTCGTATAAAAACTGTCGCCTTGACGCCACGCATTCCTCTATAACAAAAAATATTATTTAAATTAGATTTTGTAAATTATAAATTCAATTACAATTAAAGAACTACGCAAAATATGAAATTTAAATTAAATTATTTTTTAAAAATAATAATAATTTTTAATTGATTAATTGTTAATTTAATATTTTTACCATTTATTAATTAATTATACTGTTTTAAACCCAATTATTATTTTAAATTATTAATTACGTTTTTGTAAAGTTTGGTCCTAAATTGTAATTATTTCTATTTATACTAGCTAAAAATAAACACTTAATTATTTTATTAATTTTTGTTGATAAATTATTTGAAATATAAATTCTTAAAACAAAAAAATTTTCTTAATATAAAAAACTGTAATTATTAATTGTTATGCAAATATATTAAAATAAAATGTTAAAAACAATTTTATTAGTTGACAAAGTTGATTATATTTAATTAAGGCAGTAATAAATTTTAAATAATTATAAAAATATATGTAATTTTTTTTAACTAGGAAAAGTCATTATACAATTATTAAATATAAAAATTTATTAATGAATAGTTACAGTTTTGTCCTAAAATACTTAATGAATAAAAAATTTAAAAAGATTAACTTAACTCATTTTTCGAATTCCAAATATGTTTTTAACATGTTTTATTTAAAAATTAATGTTTTAAACTGAAAAATTGTGGTTATAAAACAAATACAGATTTTTAAAATTTTGTGTTAACTTAATATTATTATATAAATTACTATAAATGCATAATATATATATTATTATTATTAAAATTCAATTTTTGAAAATAAAAATTAAATTATTTTAAATTCAACCGCCAATATAGATTTTTATGGTTTAAATTAGATTTTAATGAAATGCAATTAATAAGTTTGACTAATAATTTGTAAATAAAATAAAAAATTATTTTAACATGATTATATTAACATGATTATTTTAACATGATTATAAAAAATTTTAATTTATATATTTGTATTTTTAATAAAATTTGCCACAGGTCTGACAGTAACAAGTGTTAAGCCAAAACTATTATCAAATTATATTATGATATAAAACTTTGGTTAGATTTGTATAGAACAACAGATTAGAAACAATACTAAAAATAATTAATTTTCAAACATGCTAACAATATAAATAAATGTTTATTAATTTAATACCAAATGTATAAAAATAGTCGAGTGTTAATTTTTATTATTAAATTTTAGAATTTCTAGGCATTTATTTATTTCCTAAATATAAATTAGTTGTTTTGCTATTGTCTAATATCAAACTCGAATGCGATTAAATGGATTAATTCATTAATTGTTGAATCTTAACAGAAAACATATCTAAAGATTCCAGCTAGTTTATTGATGCAGCAAAAAATATGTACCAGGCAACTACCTCTGCTACCAGAAAATTTATAAATTTTATAATTATTTTTATATTTAAATATATATTTTTTATTTACGTTTAAAATAAGATTACATTTATTATACAATTTTATATAATCTTTTAATTTTAAAACATTATTTTATTTATTATATTAATTTATTTTTGTATTTCGTTTATATTTAATTAATAAAATTATTTTAAAAATATATTTTTTAATTTGCGCAGAATAGATACGGTTCAATCAAAATACGATACGTGACTTTTATCAAATTGTTGAAAATTAGTTTATTGTTTGTGATTCACCAAACATTCGCTACACTATTTAAAATATTTAGATCTTTAGTTTAATTCTTTATTAAAAAATAAATTTAAAAAATTTCAAATTATTTAATCATCAAAATAACTAATATATAAAATTTTATTCATTGTTTTATTTAATATAATAATTTAAAATTTTTTTTATTCAAAATTTGCTTGCAATTTAATAATATATAATTAAATTGTGGAAATTATTTATTACTTAAAATAAAATATATTTTACAGGTTATTACAATTTTAAATAAATTATATTGTTTTAAATAACAAAAATATTATTTTTTGTTTATTATTTTATTTATTTAAAATCCATTTTAAATTAACTTTTTTAATTTGTAATTTTAACTGTAATATTTAATATATAAATACTATTAATATAATATGATATTAAATGTTGATAAAAATTATTAAAACAAAATATATTAAAAAGAATTTAAATTTTGCTGTTTTAACTGATTACACATTTTAAAATTTATTTAGGAAAATAAATGATTAATATATATAATCAAGTCATATGCAAAACAAAGATTATGCAAAATAACACAATTGTAAGTGAATTCGAACATAAAAATTAAAATATGTTATTAGTTTATATAATTTATATGGCAATTTTTAATTTGACTAATTTTATTATTACAATTTATTTTATAATATAAGTTTATTTCTAAATGATTTGACTAATTTTTATCTAAAATTTGCTTTTAAAAATAACCAAATAAAATGAGTGAGTTGCTATTAACAATTCAATTACAAAATATATTGAATAAAAAAAACATAAAATTTTAGTAAAATTAAATAAATATTAATAAAAGATTTATTTATGAAATAAAAACCAAAATATTTTATTGAAAATTTGTTTAACTATTTATTATATGATTAATGGATTTAAATAAATAAAAATTTAAAAAATATTTATATGGGTTAATGATGGCTCCCAATTAATTAATCTTAATAGTTTTGTTAAAATTTATAATAATATTAGTAATTATTTACAGTTTTGTTGGCAAAAATATATTCAAATTAACATTAATTATTTCAGTTATTATTTGATAGAAGTAATATTTTTGAATCACATTTAAATGATTCAATTATCTATTTTGTTGCAGTATTATCTTTAGTTCTCGAAATTCATTTAATAACAAATAAAAAAAATATAATCTGTGTTAAACACTATATTTGCACAAAAATTTAAAAAATATAGGTCTAAATTTAATTTAAAATTATCTTAATTTTTACAACTTTTAAAATTTATTAAGTAAATTAAATGACTAATATAAATAATTAAATCATGTGCGAAACAAAGAGTATGCAAAATAAAATAATTATTAGTGGATTCGGTTTTAAAAATTAAAATATATTATAATTTGTAATTAAAAATGGTTGAACATTTATGCCACCAAGTAACATATTCTATTATGAATAAGTTTTTAATGTCAAACCGCTTTTGTGTTTGACTCGAATACCCAAGTTATAAATTTTATTTTTTATAAAATATCAAATCAAATCATTTATATTTTAACTTTAGTTTTATTAATTACATTACTTTATTTCCAATAATTATAAAAAATATTAAATATAAATAATAATTAAAATGATATGACTTAAAGAACCGCAAAAATTTACACAATTTTATATTTAGCATTCAAAGTTGTATGGTTATTATCATGGACTATTAATTAACATTAGCTTATATAATTTTAATAAAATTTTTATTTTTAACTAATTTTTTTACAATTTATTTCTTAATTTAATTTTATATTTAAATTACTTGATAATTAATTTATATAAAATCTGTGAGTGGATAATAAAAATTAAATTACAAAATGTATAGAATAAAACAACATAGAACTTTAACAAAATTAAATAAATATTAATAAAAAAATTATTTATGAAATAAAAACAAAAAAATTTATTAAAATATTGTTATACTATTTATTACTTAATTGATAGATTTAAATAAATATAAATTTAACAAATATTTATGTTCGTGATAGAAGGCTTCCAATTATTTAATTTCAAAATTTTATTTATTAAAATTTATAATAATAATAATTATTTACAGTTTTGTTGGCAAAAATATATTCAGATCAACATTAATTAATGCAATTATCATTTGATGGAAGAAATATTTTTATATCACATTTAAATGATTTAATTATCTACTTTGTGCCAAAATTAGATTTACTTCCAGTAAATAACTTAATAACAAATCAAGTTTGTGTTTAATTATAAGAGTCAGAAATAAATAATAAAATTAATATTTAAAACAAAGTGTCACTTAAAGCTCAGTACAGGTCAACTCGACTTCACACTTTGAATATCAAATCATTACTATAAAATATTTATTATTTGTCTAATTCTTATATACCCTAGACGTTCATTTAAGGATAAATAAATCCTATTCCGACCTCTCTGTAAACTAGATATTAAAAAGTTACTTCCGCTACTATAAGTATACAAAATATATATGAATTGTTTTGATAAAAATATTTTTTCCGAATGCCCATAATTTAAGAAGTTATAAATAAAAGACTAATTTGTTTTAAAATAAGTTGTATTGTTTTAGGTAGTAAGCATAGCATTAATTTGATGTCAATATTATATAGTCACATATGTTATATACTCCATATCAATGCTAAGCAGACAATCTGATACAATACAACTTATTTAATAGCAAATTAGTCTTTTAATTATAACTTCTTAAATTATGGGCATCCGGAAAAAATATTTTTATTAACATAATTCATAAAGATTTAGTATAATTTTGGTGCAGATAATTTTTTAATACCTGGTTTACAGAAAGGTCGAAAGGGGAGTTAGTAGAATTTGTAATTCAATAATATTTTTAAAAATGCATTGAAAACGAAATATAAGTTTGTTTTAAATTTATTTAAACCTCAAATATTTTCAGAATATTTTGAGGTTTAAAATTAACTAATTTGTAAATTAATTAAAAATAAAATTAACAAAAATATATAAAATTTGCTTAAATTAATTATTATTATTTTAATTAAAGTTAATTATAATTTAGTAATTTTTGTACAAATTTTACATTTTCTACTAAAATTTTTTAAAATATAATTTACTTTGTGTTGTGTAATTAATATCAATTCTCATCTTAAAAATTGATTTTATTTTTTAACTGCGTTTGGTAAAAATTAAAAATTTTTTAAATTATTATTTAAAATTAAATTTATTATAAAAATTAAATTAAAAATTTGTTATACTATTTATTACTTAATTGATAAATGTAAATAAATAAAAATTTAACAAGTATTTATGGCTTGGCATGATAGGTCCGAATTAATTAATTATAAAATTTTTTTTAATATTTATAATAATATTAGTAATTATTTACAGTTTTTTTTTGACAAAATTATATTTATTAACAGTTTTGTTGGCAGTAAATAGAACCACACAATAAGCAAGAAATTGAATTTATAAACATTTCATTGTTTATTAATGTAAATTCAATTGGTAGTAAAAATGCAATAGAAATAAAAAATTACAATTTTTAATTAAAACAATCAATTCTTAACAATGTATATTAAAACTATTGAAATTAATGAAATTATTATTGAAATTAAAAAAAACATTAAATTTAATTAATTCGTTCTCACTTGTAATTTAATAATTTCATTTTTTCAGTTATACCGCTATATTTTTGTACGTTTTTTATTTGTATATTAACAATATTCTATGATTTTCAAATTTAAAAAATAAACTATGACGTTTATATGATTGAAAAAATCATATTATGATATTATTTTTGTTTGTATAATTTAGATATAACTGTCGAATGCCTATTGAGGATATTGCAATAGACACACTACGGGTTGTTTATGTTTGTCGTCATTTATGTTCCGACAAACTATTTAGATGCATGATCTCCCGGTGCTCTTTAGTAAAATCATTTTGTTTCTGTTGACACTGTAAGTCTTGGCCAACAACTGGTCCAAGACTACTCTCAAATTTATTTATTTAATGTTTAATTATTTCCGAATATCCTCCTGAGTCCGACATCAGATTCGTTTGTAAACTCGTTTCACTTCTTATTACTCAATTTCACTTAATTAATATAAACTATTTATTTTATTTTTTATTAAATTTGTTAATAAATTAGATACGATTTTGAATTAATTAAAACTAATTATTATTAAATATTTGGTTGAGTTCTTCAAACATAAATTAACTTCAAACTTACATTTTCAGAACTAACTATATTTTACATTTATGTTAACCTTTACATTTTAGATATGAATAATTTGGTTTATTAATTTATAACATAAAATTATTTTCCATAAAAATGATTATTGATATAAATTTTACTAATAAAATTTATAATTTTAAACTATTGTTAAATTTAATCTACTGGCCTATAACATAACAAAATATATTTGCAAATGTTAAATTAAAAATTAAAAAAATAACATTTTAAATGATTTTATTAATCAAAGATAATAAACATATTAAATATGTTAATTGAAATTAAAATTATTCATATATTAATAATCAATTTTTTATGTTTGTTATAAACTCGTTTAAAATTATTTTTATTTTTAAAACTATATTTTTTTGAGATAGATAGTAATTAATTAAACAATTTATAATTAACAATAAATTGAATTTTTAATATTATTATTTTAAACAAAACTGTAATAATCCATATAAATATAAATTAAATAGAATGAATATTATTACTGGAGAAAAGCTAACTATTTAAATCGCTTTTTTTTATTTAAACTTAATTAGATTAATTATTTAATATATACATTAAATCGTCAAAGATTCACTAATGGGATTTTTAAAAATAAATTTTATTTTTATTATTTAAAATTAACATTAATTTTATAAATTTATTAAATAATTAGCATTTAGATTGCAAAATAATAATCTATAAATTATTTATAATGTGAAATCACAGCTCATAATTTTTAACATTACAACAAATATTAATTAAAATTAAATTAAAAACACTATGTTACATTTTAAAAGATTTAAAACAAAGTAAACATAATCATACAAAAATTTACTGTAAGTATTAAACAAAAACAATTACTTCAAAAATATTCAGAATATGTGTTCTTGAAAATTTCAAAATTGTCCTTTTTTGAGTAAGAAATAGATTCAAAGTTAGAATTTGTAAGTTTCAGTTACAATTTCATATAATATTATGTTACGGTAAGAAATTTTCATTACATTTATTAAATATAATATTATTACAAATGACAAGCATTAATTGAAAATAAATTGAAATAGTAATTCAAATAAATTTACATATACAATTTAATTTGTTTGCTGATTAGCATCTAATTCTGGAATGACTTTATTACCAAATTGAACAATTAAAACATGATAAAAATTATAAACTATTAAATTTTAACAAAATTCAAAATTTAATTTAAATTTTGTTTTGTAATAACTGTAAATATAAATAAAATTATATATTTAATTAAACAAAATTTATTACAAAAAGATACTTATAAAATTATTTATGTGTGTAATTATTTTATACATACTTTTTATAGAATGTACTTATAAAATTTTTTCTATTTAATTTATATATTAAGACTATTTCATGTTAAGTTAGATTATTCTACAAGTACTGTATATGAATTTAAAATATTTGAAATACAACCCACATTTAAATCAATTAATAACAACAATAATAACAATACTAATGATACAAATGATAACTTAATTGATTTGCCAATGGATTCAAAATCTTCATTTTTTATTATAAATTTTTTTATTTAATATAATTATTAAAACTAGTTCATGTTAAGTTAGACTTTTTTACAAGTCCTGAAATTTAATAAGATTTCATACAAGATTTTAAAATATATGAAATAAACCCACATTTAAATCAAATAATAAAATTAAGTAAATTTTATTTTTAAATAATTTATATGAAATAATATATAACTTAATAAATAATAAATTGAATAAATGTATACTATTAAATATTGGTAACTAATTTTGACTAACTTACATTTTGTAATAAAATTTTAAAATACAGATTTAAATTCTAATAATCCAACAAATATTCACACAAAAAAATAATTCATTTTAAATTTAATTTTATTAACACCGGCAAGTTCAAAATTATATATACCTGCCCATTTTAACACCAAAATACAACTTTTATTTTATTCACAGCAATATATAAAAATAATTACTGAAACGTTGTAGTTTTTATTTTTTTAATAAAAAGTTATATAAAATTTCAAATAAAAATAGCTTAAATAAAATTAAGTTATTCAATTATAATATATTAAGTTTAATTTGTGTTGTTTTTTATTACGATTTATAATTAAATTATTAATATTGTTATATAAATTTTAATTTGATCATTTCATATATTATTACTACTACTGTATATTTAGAAAATTTTACAAATATACGACAAAAAACCTATATTTTGTAATGTAAATTATTTTATAATTTTTATAAATATGTAAAATATTTTATTTTTTTAACTTTGCGTTTGTTAAATATGTTAAATATGTTAAAATAAATATTATAACAATTATTTGTTTTATTTGAATTTTAATTGTAAACAATAAAATATTTTTAAATGCTAAATTTTATTTTAAGGTGTGTGAATTTTTAGATAAACATTGATTCTTTTTGTTTCAATCTAATAAACTTGACATTTGAAAAATTAATTTTAAAATAATTTATTTTTCAATTATCAATGGCCAATCTAAGAATAAATTTTAAGTTATAATTTGTAATTTTAATTTCAAGTTTTAATAAATTCAAACAAATATTGATTATAACTATAAATTACAAAATATTATTTTAAATATTATAATTACCAGAAAGTTTATGCGCCAGGAATTATTACTTTTGATAAACATTAATAGAAAAAAATTAAAATTTTATTAAAATAGAAGGATATTATGAATAAATGTATTTTAAAAGTTTATTACAGTTTAAATTTTACTTAATGTATTAAAAATTAATTTTGAATTTATTTAATAAACAATAAAAATTATGTTATTTGTATACTCTGAAGAAATAGTCGATTTATAGACTTTTTCAAAATTCTCGACACACTGAAACAAAAACTAATGAAAAAGTAAAATATAA
>JAQFXP010004462.1:0-10647 GCA_034693685.1 Belba bartosi
AGTCATTCGGAAACATTTTATTATTAGTTGTAAATTTAATTAGCTAGTTGAATAAATTGTTATTGTATTAGCATGTTAATTAATTTTTGGTATAATTTTATGCTTAATTACTAAAATTAATTAACAAATTAAATTAAAAATAAAATTTATTTAACCGAAAACTTTATTTTTTCAAACAATTTAATTAACTAAACAAAATATAAAAAATATTTAATTTTAAAATTTTAAATCAATAATTAAAAAAATAGTCTTGCTTTATTTTTAAAACACTTAAAGCAATTAATCATTTATTTTTTAGCTTAACTCATTTATACTTGAGTTTGACTCATTTATTTTAAGCTAGAGCAATTAAATCAAATTGAAATTCTAAGCATTAGATTTCTAAGAAATAAAAGCAAAAAAATTTTCAAAAGTAAAAAAATCCAAAAACTTTTGATAAAAAACTTTTCCAAGCAATTAGCAAGCTGATATTATAAAACAAATTAATATATCAATGCAATTTATTAGAATTAAAAACAAATAAATACTCGAATGTTAGCATTAATATAACTTAATTTTGTTTACTTTAGCTAGTTAAATTTATAAGCAACAAAACTAAAATTTAAAAAATAATTTTGTTAAATTATATAAATTAAATTATAAAAAACAAATTATAATTTATTTAAAAATTTATTTATTTAGTTACAATTTTTTTAATTAACAAGTCTAAATTATATTAATTTATATATAAACTAGCAAAATTATTTATTATTTTATACAGCAGTTAGTTACACATACTATTCTAATCAACTAGTTAACTCCAATTGTTCAACATTTAGATTATTTAAACTAGTCTAATTTATGTTTTTGTTTTAGTTAACTATCAATTACAGTATTTGCACATAATTAGTCTAATTTATAAACGTCCAAGCGCGTTTCAGTCGATTTGTAGTTAAACTCATTTAAGCCTAATCTAGAAAAACAGTGAATCGAAAAAGAAATTATTTTCTTATTTAACGCCTCATTTGCTTTATTTGCTTAATGAAAAAGAATACAAACTTGCCAAAATAAATCTGAATAGGGAAATACAATCTAATGTTTGGATTAAATCTATTGGGAGTTCTATCATGACTAAAACATAAAACATTAGAACATGCTCATGTTTTATTTTATTGTATTTTGTTTTTGGTTCGTCTCGGAGTGTAAGGAAAACAATAATAAAAGTTTTATTTTATTTGTTACCATATTCTCTCACATTAATCAACAAAGTTCTATAAAGTTAGTTTATCTTAAATTTAGCCTATTAATTAAATATATTAAAATACATAAAGTTTAATCAAAATTTGTACAATAAACTTTAAAAATTTATTATCAAAAAATTGCTAGCGTACAAATTAATTAAGTTTACAAATATAGTTTTAAATATTACTTTAAATCTTATTATTTTTTAATGTTAAAAAATTTTTACTTTGCATATTTAAAGTTAAATTATTTTATTTAATAATTACTATAAAAATTTAATTTACTATAAAAAAATTTTATTTTAAATAATTGTTTTGTTTTAATTAAATAAATCTAAAATTAAATAAGTTAAATTTTTTCAAATTAAGTAAATAAAAATATTTTAGGCTGAATATATTTTCACATATATTCCAGTACATAAAAAAACAAAACAAAATATAATTTTATAATTACATGTTGCTATATTAAGAAAAATAAGGTATGTCTACAAATATAAAACAATAAATGAATAATATTTATATCCTATAGACTAAACAAAAGCTAAGAAAAAAAGTCTAAGGATTGACAGAAAAAACAATAATTTGTTTGAAAAAACATGAATTTATTAAATCGAAAAACAGTTAAAAAAATTTGTTTTATAAAAACGTTTTTTTAATACTTCAACACTTTATATAATCAATTCGAGAAATCCTATTCTCAGACGTGATTTTATAGCTTAACAATCGATATATTGATTGAAAATAATTTGAAAATAAAAATACTATTCATTCAAAAAAAAAAATATTTTAAGAAAATTATTTTTACGCCAAAACAGAAGTGACTTTCGATAAAAGCCTAGAATATTGTTAATTGAAATTTATGTTAAACACGACATTCCTTTAAGAGTATAATTATTAGAGTATTGGTTAAAAAAATATTTTTAAGTATAATTCAGAGCATTTATTATTAAATTATTTGTTATTTTGTATAAAAATATTTGTTTAACAAAAATCTTTTGTCAAGATTTTGCACAAAAAGCAAAAATTAATTTAAATAAATTTTTATCTGTTTTTTGTGTTTACATTAAAGTGAAACAAATTTTTATACAAAACAAACATTTAGTTAAAAAATAATAAATTCTTAAAAAATAAACTAGTGCGGTTGTCAGCTTCAAACAAAAATCTAATAAATTATCTAGATAAAATATCTAGATGTTTATCCTATATAAAACAATGTTTTAGTTTTTAAAAACTAAAAGCTAAAATATATTTTAGCATTAATTTAATTAACCCATTTATTATAAAAATAAAATCAAAATTTATCAAGCTCATATTACACATACACTTATTTTTATTATTTTAGCCACTTATAAAATATTTTTAATGCAAATAGCTGTTGGTTATACATATTTTATGCAAATTTAAAAATTATATTATTTTAACATGAGAATATATTATTTGTATTTTTATATTATTAATTAATTTTAACAAAATTCTAGATAAAGCACTTCGACCTCAATATAAGAACAGAACTATTGTGTAATCAAAGACTAAACTTATTTGGAATTTATTCGAACAATAAAAAAATCTTTTCTTAAATAAACATGCCCAAAGATTCAATTAAGTTTATCTTTAATTAAATTAACAAAGCAAGTAAACCAATAAGAATATTTGTCTTTATGTCAAGCTAAAGTTTGTCCTAGTAAATTTTATTTGTTTAAACATTTAACAAATAAAATTTACTATGTAAAAATTAATTAAAATAAACGTATTAAAAATTAAACAAGATCATTATTACTCTAACAAAATAGACAGCAAAATTAAACATATTAATAAAATAAAATTTATTTAAAAAATTATTTATAAATATTAAAAATTATAAAAAACAAAAAATTTATTTATTTGAAAAAAACTCACTTATTTCTAAAAATAACTAGGTAATAAATTATAGAAATTAAAAACAGACTAGCGACTAAATCGGTGAAAGCACTAAAGCACAACCAGAATAATGCAAAACAAATTGTCACTTAGCAAGAAAATCTATTTTCACTTAAACACTAGAATATATACACCCATTAGAATAGATGCTTTTAGACAGTCTGAAAATGTGACATGGATATAAATTGCAAAATGGTTTGGCGTGGCAGAAAAAAGTTACAAAAAAACATTAAGTACATTGCGTTCGGTTCGTATTGATGTACATAAAAATTGTCATCAATTAGTCGACAATCAATAGGAATGTTGTAATCCATGTCTTGAAGTCTAATAAACTCTCGAGTAAGAGGTCGGACAAAATTGATTGAATCGACTGAAATAATATTGTTTACTCAGCTAGTCTATAAGTTTACTGTTAGCCACAACTAATCAATCTAGCTTGAATGGACTAATGCTATAATAAGCCATCTATAAATAATATAACTGACGAGCAAATTTAAACTTAAGCAATCTTAATTTTCAAAATATTAAGCTATTTTCAAAACAATCAGAGACTGAGAAGAGAGATCAGGCAAAAATTTTTCTAATTTTAAAAATTGGGATTTATTTTATTTAGTATTTAATTCGCAAAAAAGTGAACTCCATTTAAAATTATTCACATACCGAAAGTAGCCGGCAAGTTTTTTTTAACCAAAATTAGAAAGTTTTCTTTAAATTAATGCTAAATTCTGTTTAAATTTAGTTAAATTGTATCATAATTATATGAGATTCTTGAGCATTTAAAAATCTCTCCACTGATATTCCCTAGGTTTTTGGCAAATTTATTTTTAATTCCTCTCCTGATACCCTAATTCAGCCAACCTTACAAATTCCTACTTGTTAATTTTTGGTAATATTTAAATTAGTAATTTATAGAATTAATTGAAAAATATTAAACTAAAGATTTATAGATATTTAGCAATTTAAAAAATAAAATATTATAAAAATTAATGCCTAAACAAGTTATGAGTAACAGAATATTTAAAATTTAAAAGTTAGATAAAATTATTTTAAACTATAAAAAAAATAGCTTGACAAAGTCATTTAAAAGCAAAAAAAAAGTTAAATACTTTAATTATTATTATTATAGAGAAAGAAAGATTTATTATGTTTTTCTATTCGCACATGTTTAAATCGTGATCAATTATAACCCTTTCAGTTCGTGTCAAACATTTTAAATATGCTAAAAATAGTAAATCTGAATTGCTAAAAGCATACAATAAATTTATTTTAATTCTTTTTAATCGATTTAAACTTACTAGCATTTTAACTTTATTAGTACCAGTATAATTAAAATATTTTACATGTAAAATATTTTAAATGACCTAGGTTATAAATGACTACCGTGATTATTGAACTAAAATTAAGCAATTTAGCTAAAGTAATTTGTTTTTAAATTTTATTGTTTATTTATTCCATCGTGCACATATCATATAAAATAATAATGTAAAAAAGTAGTTAAATCTTTTTATAGACATTAATTTTGAAAATTTTTTTATGTGATAATGGTTATCACACCTTGCACATCACGCAAACAACATAATTATCGAAAACGAAAACATACCTGCTAAATAGGTTGAGTGCGACACATATGCCCACAAACATAATCGCGAGTACTATCAGTATTGGAAGCATTGGAGAGTTGCCATTAAAATAGTCGCCAAAACCTATAAACACATTAAGAGGTTTTTGTTGTATCAGATTTGAAGTCAAACATTAAATCGATGAAAATTAAATCAAATAGAGCTCAAGTCGAGAACAAAATCTAACCATAAGCTCAGTTATGAGTGCTATTCAAGGGATATATTGTATATATATTTTTCGCCGATAATACCATTACTACAGCTATTAGAGTTACGAACAGTTATTATTGGCTGTAATTTATAACAATTTTATTTGTTGTCGAAATTGACATGGGATAATTTAATTATAAAATAAATTGTTAATAAGAGCAATAAATTTAAGCTAGCAATTATAATGTTAATAATTAAATTTTTAGCACTTGTTTAATATATAAATGCCTAAATTAATTAATTTACATTATTTATGTATATTTTTAATTAAAACTACTAATTTATCTAGATAATTTTGTTTAGTAGTGTATGTTTTTAACTAGTTAAATTATTATTTTTTCAAATACAGTATATTTTCTAAAAATATTTTTAAACATATAACTGACAAAAACCTATTTTCATTTTTACCTAGTTTATTTGTCACATTTTTTACATGACAGTTTTGTATTATGTGGCAACTTATTGATATTTTTGTCATATTTTTGATTTAAAATAAATTCTTTTTCTGTATTTTATCTCTCTTTACATCTTTGTATTCACAGCTTAGCCTCAATTTTCTCTTTAGATTTTCACAACATTCTTGTCGTTAGCATTGAAACTAAAATTCAGTTTTTTTTTCTCGACAGCACATCATTTAAAACTGTATACAAAATCAATAAAACGTTTCGTTTTTAATGACTTATATTAATCTTAATTTTGTTTCTTTTCTCGTATATCAAAGTCTATTAGTTATTCTTTTTCTAAGTGTTTGTCAATTTTTTCGGCAATATATTATCATTTTCTTAGACTTAAAAATAAAAAGTGTTTATAAAAAATATTATAACAAAAAAGCATTTAATTTAAATTAAAATATATAAAAATATATTAAACTTTTATATATTTTATAATAAATAGTTTGCTTGCTTAAAATTTTTAATATAAATATATATATATTAGAATAAAAATATACTTTATTATAAAAATTTAATCCAAACTAAACTAAAAATTTTGATAAAATTCTCATTTATTAGAAATAAAATGCATTAATAATTTTAATTAATTAAATAAAAAAAGAAAAACAAAACAAAAACTGTCAAAAAAGTGAAAAATTAGTTGATTTTTATGTTTAATATATGTTCTAAAACCTAATGTGTATTCAAAATATCAGCACTTCTACAGAATATTAACATTATTTCATTCATTAGTTCTTTAGCTTATATTATACAACGTATGTATAACTTACACATTGAGGTCATAGAACTTTTTATATGAAAATATTGCTTAAAATAATGTACGACAAGGTGTATGCATGATTATATTAGCTCCACTTTTATATTTTTGTTTGTAATAACATATAATACGTAATTAAATAACAAAATAGAAAGAGAGGGAGAGAGAGAGCGAGAGAGAGAGAGAGAGAGAGAGAGAGAGAGAGAGAGAGTAAAAGAGAGTGAGTGAGAGAGAGAGAAAACAGAAGAGAGAGAGAGAACAGGAGAGAAAGAGAGAGAACAGGAGAGAGAGTAAGAAAGAGTTAGAGAGAGCCAGAGAGAGTGAGAGAATATATATAAGTAGACAAATATATAAACTCCTTGAGATTTAAGCTTAAAATTCTGTTTCTATCGAGAGCTAAGAAATCGATTTTTATTCATCAGAACATCTGCTTAAGAAAAATGCTACGAAAAAAGGTGTTGTTTGGATATTATACTCAATATGATAAATTGTTACAACATTTACTTATTATTAATAATTACATATTAACATCATCAAATACAATATTTTACTAATTAAAAATATTCTACATTGAGTTAATTAGAAAATTCATTCGTTATTAAACAATAAATTAAATACAAAAAAAATTTCAACAATTTATTTACAAAAAATAATAGCTTAGTATGACTTAATAGAATTGCTTTGTTTAATATAATGTTGAAATCTGCAACACAGAAAAACATAATAAATATTTAAACAAGATTAATCGATAAACGGCTTTTGGTCAGTTTGTGTTTTCAATTTGAATGACTCTTTATCATGTTTATTTGTGCCATTGTCTACCGAAAATGTTTGCCGAAATTGTTTTTGTAAACATGTTTGATGATTTGAATTGGAAATAAAAATAACAATTTTGAGCTAAATATAGATTTTATCTTAAAATCTAACATTGCATTTAAATGAAAAAATTGTCAAAGTTGATTTTTTTTTGTTTTCTTGAAATTTTTAGCCATTTTCTAAGCCTTTTAAGCATTAAACTCAAACTGACATGTACAAATTTTAGTTGACAAAATAATATTGCAAACATAAAAGTTAGTCTGTTAGAAAATAATTTGACAATGTTAATTTATTTTGAATTTAATTATTTATTACAAATATAACTTAAATATGTTTAGATTTCTAAAATATTGTTTTTTTAAATAAATTAAATTATAGACTTATTAATAAGAATGTTAAAAAAATAATTGTAATTTTGATTTTTAAAACGTAAATTACCAAGATATATTAATAAATATATATTTAAAATAATAAATAAAAATATATAATTATTAACTAACATGTAAAAAATTAAAATTCTGATTTTTATATAATATTAATAATATCGATTAGTTGCGCTAATTTGCACTGATGATTTATTGTCAAATATTTGAAAATGTTGCATTTTATATATGCGCTAGATAATAAAAAATAGACTATAAATATAAATAATGTCTGAAATTTTTTTTCTTATTGTGTTACGAATCTAATTCGTATACAAAATAACAAATAAATAAAAATTTATTTTGAGATGCTTTTCACGATTTAAAAATACAAGTGCTTTGAATTTATATCTACTATTTTAGCAAGCTTACTGTATAAGTAGACAAGTGTGACAAAAATATAATTTAATACATTTTACAGTTTGCACAAAGTTACAAGGTTATTCAAAATAAATAATTTAAATTTCTTAACCTTTTTTTTCTAAAATTTTATTATATATTTAAAGAATAATATATTACAAAACATTATAATAATAATAAAACTAGCCTGGTTTAAACTGTTTTAAAAATTTAATAAAATTATGCATAATACATTAATTAATTTTGTACTAAAAAATAATATAACATTTATGTTTTGTTTAGAAAGCTCAGATTTAAAATTAAAACTTTTTAATAAAAGCAAAAACTGTCAAAAATATGTAAAATATTAACAACTATAAATATACATGTATAATTTTCTTTTGTGTTAACTATGCTTAACTTTTGATTTAATTAAATTTCTGCATAATCCTAATGTTATCTTTATTACTTTACAAAATAATTAAAACCGAAAATAAGTTTATTAATTAATAAATTTATTGTTTATCTTAATCTGTAATACATTGCTAAACACAATTAACTATAAATGTGATAGCGTTTAAGAAATTCTTAAAACAAGCCTTTTAAAAAATTAGCAATTTAACAAGATAGTAAACAAAATTTAATCAAATGTACGCAGTTTATGTTTTTTAAGCAACCGAAAATTTTTATGGCAATATTTTTTTTTTCTAAATCTGTGCTAGATTCAGTTTAATTTTAGTAAAATTAGCTAATTTTAGTTTAAACCTGGTTTAAATTTAAGTAAACATTTTTTAATTTCTACCTACACCCTTTTTGTCTCAGCCTACTTTAAACTATTTCTGAGCTAAAGTATTCAAATTTTTATAATTATTATAACAAAAATTAATAAACTTTTAATCTGTAGACAAACAATACCAAAAAGTCATTAAATTGTTGTAATATAAAAATTTAATTAAATTTTATGTTAATGTAATCTTATTTTCTAATTTAAACTGAGTTTGTCATTTAAAAAAATTATTTTAATTATCAAAATTAATGTTTCAAATATAAGACACTGAGCTAGTATATTTAATCTTTCTAAGACAGCCCTAACCTAAATAATGAATAATATATAAATAAATTAACATGATGTATTAGCTAGTTGATTAATTAAGTGTATATAACAAATTGACAAAATTGTTAATTACAATTTCTTACATTAGTTTTATTTTTCTTACAATCTAGTAACTTTATTCTATGTCAAAAAAAAGAATTCATTTTATTTATTGTTTAAATAATTTATTTGAATTTCTAATCATAACTTATGCTCTGGTTTCGCATGCATTGGCATTGTATTGCAGTGAAGACTAACGCAATTTGAAAGCCATTCGCGACGACTTACATCAGTAACAGAACGGTTGAGCTTCACTGCAATTCACTATCAGATATGAAAACTATGCTAAAAAAATACATTGTTTTTCGGAATCTCTTCGTTTAAACAAAGAACCTAGCCATTATCAAAATTAAATAGTGAATTTCATTTATTATATAAAGCAAGCAAGTTTCGCTAATGCAGTTTTTTTCGCTGTTAAACCCATTGTATTTATAAATATAAAATGACTACAAATAGAACAAATAATTTAATTCTCTCCTTAGTATGTGTTTTATATGTGTAGAGTTGACTTCTACTATGCTTGATAATTTTTTTCTATTACATCCTATCATTTAATATATATAGATATTATGATAGCATTAGGTGCAGACAAAGCGGATCAATATTTATACAATTCATTTAAAACTTATTTTGTTTGTTTGTTTTGTTTTATTATTTATTGGATAAAAAAAACAGTAAAATTTACTCTATATTAAAGACGTATTTTATTAGTTGTAAAATATTTAGTTTAAATTTTCAATTAAAATTATCTAAAAGTTGGTTTTTTCTAAAGGTTAGCATTAGGCAGTATTTTAGAATGTTAAAATTAATGTTTATAATGGTTTTTAAGCTGGTTAATGTTTATTAATTAAGTTTGAATATCGACTAATTATTATTAGCTTGAAATTAAAATAAATATTAAACTATAATTTTGTAATAAAAACTCATCAAGTAATAATTTTAATTTAAAAAATAAAGTGTGCTATCAATTTATTTTAAATTTTATCTTATTAAAAATTATATAATTTTATAATAAAAATTAAGTAATATTTTTAATAATAAAAAAGAACATGTTATAGTTTGTACCCACGCAAAATATTACTAGCATTGTAAAAAAAAAGTTTTGTTATTTTTTATTACTGTACAATACTCAATGGCAAATACATTATTATATTGTATAGAATTTTTTCCACATAAAAAATAATAAAAAAACCAGCTATTCAATTGATTGATCTACTCAAACAAATCAAGCACAAAATAAAAGTAGCATCTTGAGAATTCCCAAAACTCCGAGTCTAGTATTACTCCACTACTCGCTTAATAGTTAAGCTGTTTATTGATATATGGATTGTAAGTCGTATTAAGAATGAAATAATAACAACAACTCGAATACTAAAGAAATATTGATTTTATGCATGAAACTTTTATTCTGATAAATTAATTCCTATATATATTTATATATTTTTCGATTATCTATCGGTTCAATAGTTTCACCACGCAATGTCTGCGAGCGCAGGCGATGCCAGACATACCAGTGCTGTCACTACTGTCTGATAGCGATAATACGGAAATCTTATGCCATAGTCTGCTGTGGTTTCTGTGCCAAAGATAACTTAACTTGATCTAATTTACTTTAATTAATTGAAAGGCTTAAATAAAGTCTGCGAATTGCAGTTTATGCTACGTTAATAATTTTGTTTCTAAACGAGCTTGCTAGATTATTTTTCTTTTTGTGTTTTCTAATTTATCTAAGACAAGGACGA